>MCJB01002937.1:0-10879 GCA_002018475.1 Nicotiana obtusifolia
ATTCGATATATATATATCTTGATATATAATACACTATAGTATACACTATGCTATACTATGCACTAAGTATTAGTGCATTAGCTAATATTATATCGACTATAGCTTTTATATATATATATAGAGAGAGAGAGATTAGCTAATGCACTAATATACTATATACTGTATTATACTATATATATATCGAATATAGCTTTAATATTTATATATATATATATATATATATATATATATATATATATATATATATAACACACTATAGTACACACACACACACACACACACACACAATACTATGCACTTAAGTATATGTAATAGACTGTACTATATCTACATATGTATACTATACACTTAGTATATATAATACAGTATACTATATATATAGTATAATGTATTATATAATATACTATACTATATACTTAGCATATATAATAGAATTAGCATATATAATACACGTAGTATATATAATACAATATACTATACACTTAGTATAGATAAGTGTATAGATTATACTATAGCGACCAAATATAACGACCAACGTTGGTCGCTATTTTCAATTTAAAATTTTTAGATAAGCGACCAACGTTGGTCGCTTTTTTTGGTCCCTTTTCTAATTTTCAGAAACAAAACCGGGGTTTCCCCCATTTATCTTATTTTCCCAAAAAATTTTCAACTCTCTTATTCTCGCCCACTAACCCTAATCCCATCCCCACCCCGCGCCACCAGTTAGAGGAAGCCACTGCTCGCCGTCGCCGCCCACTGCCGCCCCTCTCTCTCTCCTTCTCCACCTAAAAAAAATCAAGGCTAGTTTGGTATCTTAAATCTTTGTTAATTCTAGTTTGTGTGTTACAATATTTGATGTATTTTAATTTATTGTTTCAATTGTTTGAACATTGTATTTTATTGAGGATTATGGTTTAGGTCTTGTTTAAATTAGTTTTGTTAATTAATTTTATTAACTAATTAGTTTAATTAGTGTTGCATTTAGTTTAGTTAGATTTGAATTATACTTTGTGTTGTCTTGAAATTTTATGAATTGGATATGAATTGAACCTTTAGGATATGAATTGGACTTTTAGTTTATGAATTGGACTTGACTTTTAGTTTACAAATTGAAATTTTAGGATATGAATTAAACTTTTAGGATATGAAATGGAATTTTAGGATATAATTGGACTTTTAGTTTATGTATTGGAATTTTATTTTATGAATTGGACTTGTAGTTTACAAATTGTGATTTTAGGATATGAATTGAACTTTTAGGATATGATTGAACTTTTAGTTTATCCTAGTAATATTACTACAAGGATAATCATCCAAGCCACCAGAAAGCTATTAGATGGCCCTTATGCGACTTGGAGTGATTTCTTATTCTCGCTTAAGGAGCAAATTTTTAATGAATTTAAGGTATAAATGTTCTTTTAAGCAGTACAATTATTTATATTTATGATATTTCCATCTAAATACTTAACTTTTGAATTACAGAGCAAGTGTGTATGGGAACACTGCTATAGCGCGGATGTAGCTGCTAATTTCCATCTCAAGGCTCGCAAGCGGTTGTCACATTGCTTTTCCAAAGCTGAAAGTTGAACCAGAAGCCCTCCTGGTTGCTTGAGAATCTATGGGAGGATTTGCAAAGTCAATGGCTAACCGCAGAGTTCTTAAAGAAGAGCGAGAAAGGAAAGAAAGCTCGTGTTTCTGAGAAGGGAAGCTCCCTGCACACTGGAGGTGCGATCAGCCTCGGGACAATAAAGAGGAGAATGGTACGTAATTGCTTAATTTAATTTTAATTTTCAACGTATATCTACTCTGTTTCTTAACTAAAATTTATGAGTTTTCAGGAGAAGAAGTTGGGGCGTCCGATGAGGCAAGATGAGTCATTCAAGGAGACTCATATTGTCAAGAAGAAGAAAAATTCGGATGAAGAAAGGTGGGTCGAGGGCCGAGCCTCGACTGTACATGTAAGTTTTCAATTTTCATTAAGTATTTTGATTTACTTTTATATAACTTTTGAAATACTAATTCAATGTAATTTTTCTTATAGGGTCGCTTCACAGCTAAGGTGAAGGAATTCATACGCAGCCAGCCACCATCTTCATCGGGCGACCCAATCCAACCGTCGGACGAGGATGTAGAAAGACTACGGACGCAGGCTGCTAGCGGTCCAAAATGGGGGAAGGTATACGGGCTTCCCACTAAGAAATTCCATCGCTATAAGTGTAGAATGAAAGGAATCGGGATTTCCGCGCAAGCCGAGCAACTTGGTGGGGAGAGCCTCTCCTCTGTGCGGGAGACTGTGGCAAAGCTCACAACCGAGCTAGAAGCCTCCAAGGAAAGAGAAAGGATTAGAGATGCTCAGTACATTGGCATACAAGAGCAGCTCAAATCTCTCTTGGCTTCTGGCGCTTTTCCGATTTCCCGGTCTCGTGAGTCATCGCCAGAGGCTCGCCTTCCCCGTACTAGTTCCTCCCGTCCTCCCCGTTATCATCCCTCCGGTGCTAGACAACTACACCCTTTTTCACACCGTCTTCGTGATGAAACTTCATCAGACGATGACGATAATGATGTACAAAATAATCCTTGACTTGTAATAATAGTTAACTTATTTTGGTTAGCTTAAAGTATAAGTTCTATTAACTTTATAGTTTGTTACTTTTAATGTTGTTGTTGTTGTTGTTTGTTGTTGTTGTTGTTGTTTATTGTTGTTGTTGTTGTCGTTGTCGTAGTAGTAGTAGTAGTAGTAGTAGTAGTAGTTGTTGTTGTTGTTGTTGTTGTTTCTGGCATAAAATGCCATAAACGAATTTGGTATGTTGTTGTTGAACCAATAAAAGCGACCAACGTTGGTCTCCAGTTGGTCGCTTTCCTCTGAAAAAACTTTTCTTTGGAAAATAGCGACCAACGTTGGTCGCTATTTAACCCAGATTTATCAAAGGCGACCAACGTTGGTCGCCGATTAACAATCTCTACAAATATAACGACCAATGTTGGTCACTTATGATTAAAAAAAAAATTAGTTCTTGCAGATAGCGACCAACATTAGTCGCTTAATTAAAAAAATCAAAAAAATTAATTATATAGCGACCAAAGTTGGTCGTAATTTTTCAGATTATAATAAATAAATAAATAAATGTCATTTATATGTGGAGACCAACTTTGGTCGCCAATTAGCGACCAAAATTGGTCTCAATTTTCTCTACCCGGAATATTTGGTCCTTTTACCTTAGAGACCAAAGATGGTCGCTAATTGGCGACCAACTTTGGTCCCTAAGGTAAAGGGACCAGCTTAATATCGACCAGTCCTTTTTGGTCGCTTTTTGGTCGTTTTTGGCCAATAAGCGACCAACTTTGGTCGCTTTCTGTGATTGCTTTTTTTTCGGATTTCTAGTAGTGGCCGTTGCAAATATGTTTTGTTGTTTCCGCTGGGTATGTAAAGTTCCTGGTCATGTGTTGACATTGTTATTTTGGTTGTGTTTTCATACTGCACTTCATGAATGGGTGAAAATATTGTCCATGTTCTTTTTCTCCAGGATTTCAATCCAATCCTATTTGATTTTGGTATGTTACTTGGAAGAGGCTTGGATAAGACAGTCAATCATCGCGAAGCTGGAACTTATGACTACATTGATCCAATTGTTGCTCAAACTGGTACTAGTACCACTTGATTTTTTCAATTTTAGAAGTCTATTGTATTGAAAATATTTCTCATTAAACTTACTGGAGCTATCGTCCTGCTAAATTCCAAATTGACCCCTTCTAAATATTTGGTGTATAAAGGTTGACACAATATTTTTAATTTGGAGGAAAGGAATTGGGGAAAGAGAAAGGAAAGGAGGCGAATGATTGTGTTATATTTGTATTTAAAATACATCATCCTTTCCACTCTTTTTTTTTCCTGTCCTTCCATTCTAAGAAAAATATATCCAGACGTTTCAGAAACCAAGACGATGGAGTGTAGGAAACAACAGTTCATGATAAGAACTTGTAGGGATTAAATGTGAAGATGGGAACTTCTAAAACTTGTAGGGATCAAATTCTAAGCAAGTCCAAGTAAAGCACCATGGGGTTTTTTAAACCATTTCTAGTTTTCCTTTTCCCTTTAGGTTATGACTTTATTCTTGTTGTGCTGCTTTGCTTTACTTGGACTTGCCAAAAGAAATGGTGCTTCTATCTTTCACAGTCCATCCATTTCGTTGTTCTTTCTTTCTTTCGCTGAAGCATCTGTTCTTTTGCGCTTTTCATGCTTGTAAAATATATATGTGCAGGTGCGTGGACTGTCAAATATGATGTTTACTCATATGGTGTTTTGCTCTTAAATCTTATGAGCAAAAAAGTTACTGATGTGAAAAACATTCTAGCGACTGCAATTAATTTATGCACCAAAGTCTTCAGGATGATCCAGACTTTGAGGACCTAACTTGACAGATCCTGCAATACAGTGTATGGATGATGAAGAAGAGAAGCGACCACTAATGAAAGACGTTGTTAAGCGTCTGGAGGCTTTACATGTTGTACAACAGCTTGGCGAGGCATGTACAGAAGAAATGAGTTCCTTCTACAGACGTTAATGCACAATGATGCATGTTGGTAGATCAGTTAGATAGTAGGTAGTTTTTTCAGTAGATAGTTAATTCCTGTAGTTTTGGGGGAAATGCTAGAAAGCTTCTTTGCTAAAGTTTGTGTGAGATTTCAACTGCCATATGACAATCTATAAATAGGGTATTAAGTTTTCGTTTTCGATATATTTAGATTTCAATTGCCATATCCACTTTATGTGTGCTTTTTAACATTTATTTATGCTTTCAGACGTTAACAAGAGTTGAATATACTTTTTTCTTTTGCTCTTCATTAAGTAGATTTTTACAAAATCTCAGCTCCTGCTTATAACGTCTATTCACTCCTTTTTCTTTGATTCCCTTCCAATTTTTAGTTTCTCTTTGCTGGTTCTGGCTCCCTTCCTGTATAGAATCTCTCCAATTTCACCGGTGCAAGTCTACTTTAATGACATGTCATAAAAGAAATTCAAGGTTTTATTTTATTAATAGAAAATTCAAATTTCACACATAAATATAAGTCTTTTAAACAACATCTAATCTACATATCCACCTTCTAGGAATGTTTCTGTCTGAACTAGGCCTCTTAGTAGCTAACTACAAATCATCATACTAATATTTGTAAGCTCCTATATAACTTTGTTTTAACTGATCTATAGTATCTGTGGGACATTATTGTAGAATTCGCAAAGTTGCTTGATGTTTCATGAGTTCCATGCCATCATTGCTCCCACTGCAAAGTATCTCATTGTATTCTTCTTCTTCTTCTTCTTCCCTAGTGCTTAATTTTTTAAAACAAAGATTCTTCTTTCTGAATTAATCTAATCTCTGAATAAGACAAAAACCTCTAGGCTGTCTTTTGCTAATGAATGTGGATGATCTCCGATTCAAAATTTTGCCACGCTAAAAGCATTCTTCGATGGTACTGATGATGCTTGAATAACCAATATATCTCGGGCCATTATTGAAAGCATTGGAAATACCTTGCCATGCCCCCTTTACCATGCCAAAAGTTGTTCGTTGCCTTCCTTGTCTTTAATAGATTTCAATTTTTGATTAAGATAGGAATCAAGTTAATCATCAATAGAGGAATCAAGACCCATTATATCCTCCATACATTTCCATATATTTTCTACTCTAACCTTAGAAGTAGCAAGAGCATTTACACCATCTGAAGTTGCCATTGATTTATAACTATCAAACATTAATATAGCATAAAGATATATGCTAGCTTGGCAGTCTATGAGAGATGGCTTTTTAATTTTTTTTTAATCTCCAAATTCTCATAAATTTTACGAACAAGTCCCTTTGCACCTCTTAATTTTAAATATGAGTTAAGTATAGTAGATGAGTTAATTTTATACGCAAAAATTAAATATAAAACTTAAGAGATGGAACGAGTGCATCATGATTAAATAATGAAACTTGAAGAAATTACACAAAAACTTGTTCCAAATACTTGACGAATTAATTTGAAACTTGAAACTTGCCCCAAAAATTTGCCCAAATACTTGAAACGTGATTGATTATGAGAAAATTGAAAAAAGATTATAGATAGAATGCAAGAGATTTGAGAAAGAATAACTAATTTTTGTGAAAAATAAAGAAGGATGGGGGTATTTATAGTTAAAATAGGGCCAAAGTATAATTTAATGGCCATTTATAGCTGTTGCCCCCGGCTAATTTTGAAAAAAAGTCGTTGGCCGACGACTCCTTTAAAAAAAACTTAAGCGGGCTTGCGCACGGGACGAGACCGGGCCCTTAATGGACCGACCCACTGGGACAAAATGGGCAGCACGTCCCTTCCAATCTCCCGTTTAATATTAATTCCATCTAGTTTAAATTTCATGGGTCGGGCCGTCCCCGTCCCCGTCCCCGTCCCCGTCCCCGTCCAGTTTGAAAGTGTGTTTATCCATGTATCTAGTTAAAAAGTAAGTTATTGTACTACTCAAATAAAATATAAATAAAGCCATAACAGCAAAATCCATGTACGGTTGAAGTAATTTGAAGTATTGGACATTAACATTATTCCTCTTCCCAAGTTTCAAACTACTCTTTTCTATTCCCTTAACACTATTTACTTAGTAAACTATAAATTTTAATCATACCAACGTATACCTTTATATTTTGACTGTAGATCCCCATTACTGATGTAGGTCATCAACATACAAAGGTCATCTTGTGTTAGGCATACACCAAAGATTGGAATAATGCTCTGATGATAAAAACGCGACAAATTGGTGGCTTCTTCAATCGGGTCATTTGCCCATGACCCTTGATTGTGCTCTTTTTCACTAGGCTCTCCATTCCTCTCCCCCTTGTAGACGGTTCTTTGGCCTCCTCTCCCAACTCATGGTTTAACCCATTTGTCCATACCACTATGTCATGTAAGTTGAAATGGGTGATATGACCTAGAGATAATAATTGGTACAAGAGCTAAATGTTAGAAACTAGTATACTTCTGCTTACATGTTTAATATAAGAAATCTTATTAAAAATTAAGCTGTTCTATGGAGGGAGGTATTTAGGGCGTCTCTTGTATTTCCCCCATAAATTCGGGTTCAACCATGACTATCGATTTTTCTATTTTCCTGCACAACATAAAATCATTAAAAGTAGTAGGCATGCAAGATTTAAGCTATATGAATTCTAACCTTTAAGGTAAATTCTTAGCATTCAACTCATAACTCACATCAGAAATAGTTGTGCCATTAAGCTGCATTCCCCCCGTGTCTCCCTCTAAGTTTTACACTAGTAATTTTTATTTATTACAAACAATAAATTATTAACGAGAGTGCATTCCCCTTTGTTTCACACGGTGAAAAATGACATTTAAAGCTTGTAGGTTGTTATGTTACAACTGATTACGCAATGTGATTCAGTGAGAAAGGCGCAGAAGAAAAAAGATGATTGCGAGATAGGTCGTGTCACCAGATAGGCTCAATGAGAATAGAAGATAAATGAGTGTGCGGTGGCCAAATATTTGAGAGAGAATGGGTGCGGAAAAGGAGATGTAACAACAATCACCGAACTTGCGTTAAGGTGCACGCCGCCTGAGGTAGCTAAGAGGCCAGGCAGTGATCAAGTCCTCCACGAGCTACAAAAGCTAGAGTCGGGCACCTCATGCTTGAAGATGGGACCGGTCAGCAGTCTCCATTTATTTTAAATTACGGATGGCCAGGTCTGTTATTTTGGAAAGACTTCCTTATAGAACAAAGGAAGAATAAAAGAACTATGGAGTAATCTGACAATTTAGATAAAAACTTTTGATCAAATCTATACTCACCTTTAGTTTTATGCAAGAGACAATAATTTCTAGGAGTAGATAATTTGGGTCATCGCTTGGCCGGAGTCTCCTATGACCTATCCCATAATTTGCTATTATTGTGAGATAGAGACTATTTGAAAGGTGAAAACTTATTTGCTTGGATTTCGTAAAATGACTTTTGCATAGACTTCTAATACTATACAAGTACTAATTATTCAGCTATTTATTGACCGAATCTACTTTTACCTTTTTCAGTAATTTAATAAAAATATATAAGCTATTTGGTAACAATAGTACCGATAATATAATAAGAATGTTGCCGAAATAATGCATCTTTAATGCCAAGAATCAAAATGATGCTAAGGAGATACGTGAAAGAATAGCATCGAAGTTCTTTTTCGATGCTAAGAAGATACTTGGTATTAAAGATGCATTATTTAGGTAAAATTCTTTTTCAACTTTCAAAAGACAGCCGAAAAGAATCAAAACAAATCTTCACTCTTTACTGGCCGAATATCTGTAACTCTAAAGCAAAATTTTAATTCGTCAAATTTCTTCAATAGGTCAGATCCTCTTTTCTGCGGCACCATGTCTTTTTGAGGTCTTGAATTTTTTATTTTAAATTTTTAAGAGAAGAACAAAAACAAAAACAAAAAAACGCTTAAAATTTCCAATCTTATTAACGTTTATGCTCAACACAGTAATTCTCCATAGTGATGCGCTTGACTAATAGTGAAGATTTATTTACCAGTACAAAATGTATTTCTATGAGTGCGAGAGTTCTCTCCTGAATTTCTGATCTATTAGGATTCTTTTTCTTTAGGCAAGAGAAAGACTCCTAAAAGGAATAAATCTTCTTCATATGCCTTATCCGAAAAAGTGTTGGATATCTATAAATTGACCAAACCACTGTAAATGACAGTCTTGTTTGATATATTTCTTTTATGCCTGATTTATTGTCATCAAAAGTTCTCTTTGATAGCTTTCGCATGCAGCATGTTATTTCGATCCCAACATGTGGTATCAGAGCTAATGATTTGAAGTAAGGTTGAAGACAAATTCACGGCTGGTTTAAATCAAGATGCAACCAATTTGACGATAATGAAAACTTTTGTCAACAAAAAAAAAATTCAGAATATTGTATGTGTGGAGACAAAATTTCAAGTTTTAACCATATTTTCAATATTCCTACTGCTGCATCTTTAAAATACAAAACTCATTTTTAACCCATGCTTATGGGCTCCAATGCCAGTTTTAACTCATGCTTCTTTTTAATGCATGAGCTTCTATTAACCCATGTTTATTCTTAACGCGTGAGCTTTTTTTTTAACTCATTCTTGGCTTCTTTCAATCAATACCAAAATTTTTCAAACCTATACATATTTTTAATATGACAAGCAGTAGTGATAAAAATTATGCATGTGAAGAAGGCAGATCAAGTATTGCTAGAAACAAGCCAAGGGGAGAATTGTTAGGGTTTTGCCCTGAATTACTATTTTATTAGGACTCTGTTTCTTGAGGGAATAGAAAAAGACTCCTAAAAGAAATAAATTTCTGTCATATGCCTCATCCTTTTCTTGGAGGAAAAGTCTTGGACATCTATAAATTGAGGACATCTGCTTCTCACAACAATAACAATAACATTCACAATGTAATCACTAAGAGAGTTTTGTTTAGGGGAAGATTATTCTCTCAATAGTTTTTTTATATATTAGTTTTATTATATGTATGCCAACTAGCCAAATCACTTTAAATGATAGTTTCGTTTGATATATTTCTCTTATGCCTGATTTATCGTCTTCAAAAGTTCTCTTTGTTAGCTTCCGCATGCACCATATTATTTCGATCCAACAAGATCTTCATTATTCATTCCAAGGCATTAACATGTAAAATTGGTAGGTAGGCAAGTACATTAGTGAATCTTTAAATCACATTACGAATTTAACTTGTTGAACTTGAGCTCTTTCTGTATGTTGCCCCTCAGGTATCTCCCAATGCACTGTGCCTACTCTAGGTGGATTGTGGGATATGGCTCAGGCCAATAGAGAACATGGTGTGGGAACTTTGTATCTCCTTGCTAGTCGCATTTTATTTTGTCTTACATGAAAAGCATAAAGAGTTAATGAAGACGTTTAAACTTAGATAAATCTTCTTGTCTCGTATAGAAGAGAAAAAGGTTTGTCGCTTGATTTTTGAAATTTTTGCTATTATCACATGCAGCAGTTCCTGAATGAATACTGTACGAATGAAGAAAGATATCAGATATGAATATAGGTAAATGATATAGTACACGTTATACCCCACTTCAAATTGGTTTTGTTAAACGGCAAAGTGACTTCATATTCTTTAAATCCAGTAATGAACTAGTGGGGAATCTAAGATTTCGAGTATTTTCTTGAGTTCGAAATGTTAGTTAGTCCATTTTTGTCACGACCCAAAATCTCAACCTGGTCGTGATGGCGCCTCTCGTGGGGACAAGGCAAGCCAAACCAACCTAATTCCGTTCAACAGTTAAATTACAAAGTTTAAACAAGATTAGATTAACAATAAAATCGGTCGAAATACATACAAGTAGTACCATCCCGACTACAGCCCTCAGATCGGGGTGTCACAAAGTCATGAGCCACTAGAGAAGGCCTATTGATAACATAACTATTACAATATCTTAAGTACAAATGTTTGAGGGAAGCAAAATCAACAAAAGAAAAGAGTTACGAGGCTGCGGGCGCCAGCAGCTACCTCGTAATCTCTAAAGCTCCGGTCCAGTAGTAGTAATCAGTACCTCTGAGTGGGACCGCTAACGCCTGAATCTGCACACAAGGTGCAGGGAGTAAAGTGAGTACTTCCAACTCAGTGAGTAATAAAAGTAAACAAGAACTGAAGATAAGAAACACTAAATCATTAAACAATCCACGACGAAGCAGTAATTCAATTTACATTCCACATCAGTACGTGAAGTAAGCAGAACAATCACAACACCAAAAATGCAATGCAATGCAATGCAATGCTATGTCATGCAATGCAATGCAATGCTAGTCATGCTAGTCATTGCTAGTCATGACCT
>MCJB01002938.1:0-10863 GCA_002018475.1 Nicotiana obtusifolia
TATATGTTGATAACTGTTCAAGTTTATCTGGAGTCTGGTCCTAGCCTCGTCACTGCCTCGCCGGGTTTAGGCCAGGCACTTACCAGAACATGGGGTCGGTTGTGCTGATACTACACTCTGCACTCTTTTGTGCAGATCCCAGTGCCGCAGGCTTCGGACAGTAGAAAGCTTCCAGCTTTGTGATTATCAGGCGACCCAAGGTAGTACTGCAGACGTTCGTAGATCTTGGCGTCCCCTGTCCATTTCCTTTACCTGTTTCTTCCACGTAGTTCGGAGACAGTATTTTGTTATTTCTTTCAGAACCTTATTTGTAGTACTCTTAGACAGTCTGTGAAACTGTGACGCCAGATCTTGGGTAGTTGTAAGGGATTTGGTATTGATGATGTTTTGTAAAGTATGAAGTTTAATTCATATCGTTTTGATGTTACCTGTTTGGGTTGATATTTTTCTGCTGCAAACGTACTCGTAAGTAGAAAAAGGGAAAATAGTCCGGTTGATTGGCTTGCCTAGCTTTCACTAGTAGGCGCCATCACGACTCCCTGGGGTGGGAAATTTGGGTCGTGACACGAACGCATGCCCCTTAACGCGAACGTGAAGGCTAGTGGCCCAGAACTTCACGGTCGCGAGCTCCTTTTCGCAAACGTGTAGAAAAAAATCTCCCCAGCCCTAATTCTTTCATCGCAAACGCGAGGCCTTCTCCGAGTTCGCGAAGAAGGAAACCAGAACAACAGATAGTAGATTTTTGGACTTAGCTCCGGGTGGTCTGAAACTCACCCAAGCAACCCGGGACCCTGTTCAATTGCACCAGCAAGTCCATAAACATAATACGTACCTGCTCAAACCCTCAGAATGCGTAAAATAACATCAAAAATAAAAATCGCACTCCAAAACCAAATTGAATCAAATCATGAACTTCAAGCTTTTCAACTTATTCCGAACGTGCCGAATCATACTTAGACTACTCGGAATGACACTAAATTTTACGTACAAGTCATAAATCACCGTACGAAACTATTCCCAGGCTCGGTCGCAAACAGACCTCGATAACACCAAAGTCTACTCGAAACCAAATTTTAAAAAACTTGAAAACCTTCAATGCGCCAACTTTCAACATTAAGGGCCGAAACGCTCCTGAATTATCCGATACCCGATCCGATCACACGCCCAAGTCCAAAATCATCATACAAACCTATTGGAACCGTCAAATCCCGATTCCGAGGTCGTTTATAAAATATGTTGACTCAAGTCAAACTAGGCCATCTTAGGCTACTATTAAGAAACCAAGTGCTCCGATTTCAACTCGAACCCTTCCAACCCAAGTCAACCATCCCTGCAAGTCATAAAATAGTAAAGGCACATATGAGGAGTCTTAATTATGAGAACGAGGATATAGAAAGCAAAACGACCGGTCGGATCATTACAGAGATAAAATTCAAACACACATAATCATGCTACAATTAAGAAATCAAACATCTGAGGGAATTAGGAGGTGTAGGTTAACAATCACAACTAAAATCCCTGAAGAGTGTTAACCACATTACAGGTTCATTACTACATTTGATGCTTTTTAAAGAATGCTAAATACAGATACAGATCCATCAGCTTCAATGATATATACAGATCAATAACCTTAATCATGAGGAACAAGCTAACAACTTAAATAGGACATTCAAGAAGTATTGGAAGAAGTTCAAAAGCAGCAACTATAATCAGAACTCCCCCTGGTACTACCACATATATCAAACTACCATCAGGATTTCTGAAGCAACGACAGGATCACATATTTTATCTAAGAACAACACTTCAAAGGAGATTGATAGAATCATAAATTAGCAAACTGTGATTAGAACTTCTAAGGATATTAACAAGGTCACAAATTCATAAATCCAATTAGAGCTCCTAAGAGTACTTAGCAGGATTTCAAACCATCAATGCTATTTAACTTTAAGAATTAATGACATGTTCACTTCTTTGAGAGTTCACAAGTTAAGTCTATATACTTAAGAGAACTTAGTGAGGTTTCAAAGCGATGTTGGCATGTATTTAGTCATGAGGGGAAAACAGAGATGCTGGATATCATAGCTGAACACAGGATCACAAATACACACAAAGGGGACTTAGCAGAGATCATATCATAGAAGTGCTACTAACAGTGTCATCATGTGAGGTCCAAGAAAAGGATAAAGATATCATCACATTAAGGGAAACATGCTAAGTATGTCTGGGATTAGGTTTCAGGTATAAAGGAAACTTAGCAGCAATGTTCTAAATGAACAAATGAGTTACCACAACTTAAGTACATTTCAACAGCTTTTCATAACTAGGTTCCACATAAAGCAATCTCAGAATCATACATAATGTAGCATGAAGATCCAACTAATTCAAGATATACCTACATAGATAGTCATGAGTTCACTTAAAAAATCGACAGAATCATAGAGATACACCAAAGAGATAAGAATAGATTTAAAGGTCAAAAGCTAATGCATTAACACCATAATAACAATTGATTTTTAACATCTAACAGAATCATGCTCTATTGGATTGGGTAAATCAATGTAGAATGGTAAAATGATGTTCAAGATAGATTACTGCAACAATCACGATAGTGTTAATAGAACATAAGAGAGAGAGGTTTGGAACAAATATTAAGAAAGTCAAGAAGTCATTTCAAAGTTAACAATAGACATGAATCAACATATGCATGTCAACATTCAAATATTTTTAAAAGAATTTTAGGATTGCAGAATCTACTCATCAGTCATTAACAAACACATAAAACAATTGAAGGCATGAATACATTGTCAATAAGATTAATCGACAGAGATAGTAAAGAACTTCATATTCAGGAAATTAAACTAGTAAAAAGAAGAATAAGGTTGAAGTTTTACTGACCTCCTTTGGGGAAGCAAACCAAATGAGTATTCAAATTAGCCATTAGGAAACCAAGAGCTCAAGCTCTTGATCACTAATACACTCAGAATCAGAGAGGAAAACAAAAGCATAAAACTGAACAAGAACTCAGCCTGATCAAAATCTTCCTAAACACTATATAGCGTATTAAATCTTTAGATGTTAGGTGTAGTTAGTAGATATGTCTTGTTGTGTGTTAGGTGAAGGCATTAAAAATCCCAATTTACAGTGGCTGTGAAACCCTAGGGTTTCAGATTCAAAATCAATAATGGAAGATGATGAAGGATAGATGATGATAGCAGAGAGGGTAAAATCAGAGCGAAATCAGAGTGAATTTGAGAGAAAAATGGTGAAACTCTTACCTGAGTGCACGATAGTCGTCACAAGTAAGAATCCATCGGACAAAACCCGGAGGTCCCGAGGTCATTGCATTTGACATCTGGTTCAGAATAATCATCATGAGGAGCTCAAGCATGCTCTAATTTCGTCGCAGCATCAGAAGATTGAAGACTTGAAGTTTCATCTTTGTGTTTGAGTTCAGAGAACTCAATATTTTGGATGTGTATAATGAAACGGGAAGGTTCCAACGAGAATCGCGGATAGGAAAGCATAAGGAATGATTCTAGATCAAGATCTGTTACCTTGCACAAATTTGTGCAAGGTCTGTGGTTGATTCATTCATGACAGGTCGAGAGAGTTTAGAGAGGAAAATGAAAGAGAGGCGGCAGAGTCAATAGGAAATGATTCTAGGGTTCTTGGGAGGGGCTGGTTCTCTCAAGGGATAAGAATGAGAGACTAAACGGGAGCCGTTGGATCATTTGATCAACGCTCCGATTACTTTGAGAGCTGGTGTTTTAAAAATGATTTATGGACAAAATTTAACGGTTTTTAGATTGTTGGATTTGGACGGTGAGGATTAGATCTGGAGGCGTATTAAAAATAAGAAAGATAGAGTTAAAATTGTGAGCCGTTGATCTATGGAATGGATGGCCCAGATAGTTTGTGTTTGTTTTGTGAGTGATTGGGATGGGTGACGTGTTGAGTTCCGATTGGTCACATGGGAGTGGCATGGATTGCCAAGGTGGAGAGGGAGGAGTTATTTGGACTGGGTATTTTTCGGATTGGGCTTGTTATTTGGACCAAATAAATTTAAAAGATGGACATTTTTATTTAATAGAGAACTACAATTATAGCCTTTAGCCATTTTATCCCTTTTGAAATTAATTACATAAATTTAATAATTTTTTTATAAAATTATAATTATCATATACATTAATAACTATTGTAATTAATTATTTAAAAATACTTCATTTTTTGAATTGTAGCATTAATTTTAAATTATTAACATAGTAATCCAATTAATGACATGTTCACTTCTTTGAGAGTTCACAAGTTAAGTCAAGTATACTTAAGAGAACTTAGTGAGGTTTCAAAGCAATGTTGGCATGTATATAGTCATGAGGGGTAAACAAAGATGCTGGATATCATAGCTGAACACAGTATCACAAACACACACAAAGGGGACTTAGCAGAGAGCATATCATAGAAGTGCTACTAACAGTGTCATCATGTGAGGTCCAAGAAAAGGATAAAGATATCATCACATTAAGGGAAACATGCTAAGTATGTCTGGAATTAGGCTTCAGGTACAAAGGAAACTTAGCAGCAGTGTTCTGAATGAACAAATGAGTTACCACAACTTAAGTACATTTCAACAGCTTTTCATAACTTAGGTTCCACATAAAGCAATCTCAGAATCATACACAATGTAGAATGACGATCCAACTAATTCAAGATATACCTACATAAATAGTCATGAGTTCAATTAAAAAATTGACAGAATCATAGAGATACACCAAAGAGATAAGAATAGATTTAAAGATCAAAAGCTAATGCGTTAACACCTTAATAACAATTTGATTTTTAATACCTAACAAAATCATGCTCTGTTGGATTGGGTGAATCAATATAGAATGGCAAAATGATGTTCAAGAAAGATTAGTGTAACAATCATGATAGTGTTAATAGAACATAAGAGATAGAGGTATGGAAAAAATATTAAGAAAGTCAAGAAGTCATTTCAAAGTTAACAATAGACATGAATCAACATATGCATGTCAACATTCAAATATTTTTTAAAAGAAGTTTAGGGTTACAGCATCTACTCATCAGTCATTAACAAACACATAAAACAACTAAAAGGCATGAATACACTGTCAATAAAATCAATCGATAGAGATAGTAAAGCACTTCATATTCAGGGAATTAAACTAGTAAAAAGAAGAGTAAGGTTGAAGTTTTACTGACCTCCTTCGAGGAAGCAAAACAAACGAGCATTCAAATTAGCCTTTAGGAAACCAAGATCTCAATCTCTTAATCAGTAATACACTCAGAATCAGAAAGGAAAACAAAAGCATAAAACTGAACAAGAACTCAGCCTGATCAAAATCTTCCTAAACACTATATAGCGTATTAAATCTTTAGATGTTAGGCGTAGCTAGTAGATATGTCTTGTTGTGTGTTAGGTGAAGGCATTAAAAGTCCCAATTTATAGTGCTGTGAAACCCTAGGGTTTCAGATTCAAAATCAATAATAGAAGATGATGAAGGATAAGTGATGATAGCAGAGAGGGTGAAATCAGAGCGAAATCAGAGTGAATCTGAGAGAAAAATGAGTGAAACTCATACTTGAGTGCACGACTTCTATTACAAGTAAGAACCCATCGGACAAAAATTGGAGGTCCAGAGGTCATTGCATTTGACAACTGGCTCTAAACAATCATCATGAGGAGCTCATGCATGCTCTAATTTCGTCGCAACATCAGATGATTTGAAGACTTGAAGATTCTTCTTTGTGTTTGAGTTTAGAGAACTCAAGATTTCGAATGTGTATGATGAAACGGGAAGGTTCCAGCGAGAATCGCGGATAGGGAAGCTTAAGGAATGATTCTGGGTCAAGATTTGTGACCTTGCACAAATTTGTGCAAGGTCTGTAGTTGATTCATTCATGGCAGGTCGAGAGAGTTTAGAGAGGAAAATGAAAGAGAGGCGGCAGAGTCAGTAGGAAATGATTCTAGGGTTTTTGGGAGGGGCTGGTTCTCTCTAGGGATAAGAATGAGAGACTGAACGGCAATCGTTGGATCATTTGATCAACGGCTTCGATTACTTTGAGAGTTGGTATTTTAAAAATGACTTATGGACAAAATTTAACAGCTGTTGGATTATTGGATTTGGACGGTGAGGATTAGATCTGGAGGTGTATTAAAAATAAGGAAACTGGAGTTAAAATTACTGGCCGTTGATCTATGGAATTGACGGCCCAGATAGTTTGTGTTTCTTTTGTGAGTGATTGGGATGGGTGACGTGGCGAGCTCTGATTGGTCTAATGGGATTGTCATGGATTAGCAAGTGGAGAGGGAGGGGTTATTTGGACTGGGTATTTTCCGGATTGGGCTTGTTATTTTGGGCCAAATAAATTTAAAAGATGAACATTTTTTACTTAATAGAGAACTGCAATTATAGCCTTTAGCCATTTTAATCCCTTTTGAAATTAATTACACAAACTTAATTATTTTTAAAATTATAATTATCATATACATTAAAAACTATTGTAACTAATTATTTTAAAATACTTCATTTTTATGAATTGTAGCATTAATTTTAAATTTTTAACATAGTAATCCAATTAAATAGAATTTAAGAAATAATTCATTGAATCAAATTTAAATCCTATGTGATCTTTTCTAAAACTAATTGGTAATCTAAAAACGGCAAGCATGGTATAATTATAACATTGAATTTTTAATTTTAAAACTACTAATACTAAATTAATCTTGTCAAAATAATTGTTATTGATTTAAAACATTTTCAAAATATTCATTGTAAATTATTAAGTGTAAATAAATTAGTTTTAAAAAGGAGAGTCAAAATTGGTCGTCAACAGTTGTCCCTCTTTGACGGAGACAATAAAAGAGTTTTCAGGCAAAGAAATTGAACCGAAGCTAATTTTGTCCCGACTTGGCGTATATTGCAGGAAAGGCAGGAGGATTATGAGTTGTAGGATTGGTAATTAAGGAGAATTTTAGAGAGTTGGGGGCCGAATCCTGGCTTTGAATTGCTTACATACCTCGGGCTTAACGAGGATCAGGCCTCATGTAGTTCTAGGGTAAAGACTTTGAAGAAGTTATGCTTGCAGGAACTGGCCCAGTATCGGAGTGTGACGATACTGCGAGGCAGAGGATTTAGCACTCATGATAGATTGAATTTGTGGCTTGACTTGAAAGATTTGAAGAATTAGAGTTCTACTGATCGTTTTGAGTTTGAGCTCGAATCCTTTGCCTCCTAATGAGTTTGTTGTCCCTCCTAGCATTTTAGTTTGGTCTGCTTCTTTGAAGGAGTTCCATGTTGCTATGTTTGTTCCTGCAAAAATAAAACACACGCTGTAACGACCCGACCGGTCGTTTTGCTTTTTAGAACCCTGTTCCCCTAAATAAGAATCCTCGTACATGCTTTTACTGTTTTATGACTTGCGAGGATAGTTAGTTTGGGATTTGGAAGTGTTCGGATTGAGATCGGAATAGTTGGTTCCTTAAGGTTGGAAAAAAGGGTTACATTTGACTTTGGTCAATGTTTTGAGCAAATGACTTCGGAATCGGGATTTGACAATTTTAATAAGTTTGTGTGATAACTTCGGACTTGGAACCCGGGGGGCGTTTCGGCGCCTAATAGTGAAAGTTTGTTCTTTAAAGGTTTTAAAGTTCTTTAAATCTGATTTGGAGTAGGTTTTGGTGCTATTGAGGTCCAATTGGAATTCCGAGACCGAGAATAGTTTCGTATGATGATTTAAGACTTACACGCAAAATTTGGTGTCATTCCGAGTAGTTTAAGTAGGATTCGGCGCTTTCGGAGTAAGTTGGAAGAGCTTGAAGTTCATAAATTGATCCAATTTGGTTTGGAGTGTGATTCTTAGTTTTGTTGTTGTTTGATGTGTTCCAAGAGTGCGAGCGAGTCCATTTTATGATTTCAAACTTGTTGGTATATTCCGGTGGGGCCCTGGGGGCCCTTGGTGTTAATCGGACGGGGCTCGGACCAAGTTGGAACTTGGGAGCAACAGCTGAAGCTCCCAGCTTCTGGTGCAATCGCACTTGCGCTTGGCCAACCACAGGTGCGAGCTCGCAGAAACGAGTCGTTTGCCACAGAAGCGGCCCAAGGTGGGCTGCCAGTGACCGCAGAAGTGGGGCAGGTACCGCACCTGCAGAAGCGCAGGTGCAAAGAAGGCCATTGCAGGAGCGGACTGAGGTCGCAGGTGTGACACAGGCACCGCAGAAGCAGTGTTGCAGAAACGAGCCACTGATCGCAAAAGCGAAGGAGCCGGCTGAGGGGAAGGACTGCATATGCGAGGCCCTTTCTGGAGCGATATTTGGAGCTCTTAGAGAGGGGTTTTCACATAACACCTTGAGGTAAGTAATTTCTACACAATGTGAGTTAAATACATAGATATGGGTAGATTTAACATGTAAAATTTTGTGAAATCATGGGTTTAGATGAAAAACCTAGGTTTTGATAAAATGGGGATTTAACCACGAAAATAGTTATGAAATTTAGTGAAAATCATATATTTGAGTTCATGAGGTAATAGGTAACAACTTTCTTCGAAAATTTCCGGAATCTGGGTACGTGGGCCCAAGGGTGGATTTTAGGAATTTTTTGAAAATATGTGCTTCTATTTGTGGGGGCTACGTACGCACGAGGTCACGAGAGTCCGTACGTAGCTACTCATTATACTTATGTTGGATAGTTTAGGCCCAAATCATGTTATACTAGTGGTGTTTGCACCCTACTTGTTATTTTGAGTGCTTAAATCATATTGGAACTTGATAAAGGAATTGTAAAAGGTCGAATTTCATTTACTTAAGTTTTGGACGAGTTACTGGACTGTTAATGAGAATTGGTGTTTCTTTGAATATTAGCCTCTTAACACTACTAGAAAACAGGTCAAAAGCGACCGAAAAAAGCAACCAACGTTGGTCTCAATTTGTCCAAAAGCGATCAAAAAGCGACCGAACCGGCCTGGTCAGTATTCATGTGGTCACAAACAAATTGCGACCAACTTTGGTCTCTTTCACAAAAGGACCAAACATTCCTGAAAAACATGTAGCGACCGACTTTGGTCGCAAATTAGCGACTAACGTTGGTCGCTATATTTTTTTTAATTAATATAATCTGGGATATTGCGACCAACGTTGGTCGCTAAAGTAATTAATTTTTTTTTAAAATTTAAATATGCGACCAACGTTGGTCGCAAATCTGCAGAACAGAAAATTTAATTTAAGATTTGCGACCAACGTTGGTCGCTAACTATTAATTTTTTTTTTTATTTTCTGATTAGCAACCAAGGTTGGTCGCTATACTCCCAGATTTTAAAAATCTGGGTAATATAGCGACCAACCTTGGTCGCTAATCAGAAAATTAAATTTTTTTTTTTAAAGATTAGCGACCAACGTTGGTCGCTAATTTGCAGAATTTTTTTTTCCAGTGAATAGCGACCAACTTGAGACCAACGCTGGTCGCTTTTTTTGGTTCATTTTTTCCAGAAATAGCCTGTTTTGGCAGCTGCACCACCTGCCAGCTTACCAAAATCCTAAATAGGCATTTTATGCCATAAAATGCATTTATGCCATAAAATGGATTTTATGCATTTTATGACAAAAACAACAAACAACAACAACGACAACAACAACAACAAACAACAACAACGACAACAACAACAACAACAACAATAAACAACAACGACAACAACAACAACAATAAACAACAGCAGCATTAAACAACAACAACAACAACATTAAAGAATAACAAAGTATAAAGTTCAATAGAACTTATACATTAGTTAAATGTTATTACAATTCAACGTTTATTAATGTCTACATCATGAGTGTCATCGTCCGATGAAGTGTCATCACCAAGATGTTGTGGATAAGGGTGTTGTTGTGTAGGACCGGAGGGATGATAACGGGGATGACAGGAGGAAGTAGCAGGGGGAGGGCGAGCCTCTGGCGATGATTCACGAGACCGGGGAATCGGAAAAGCGCCAGAAGCCAAGAGAGATTTGAGCTGCTCTTGTATGGCAACATACTGAGCATCTCTAACCCTCTCTCTTTCTTCTCTAACCCTCTCTCTTTCCTTGGCGGCTTCTAGCTCGGCTGTGAGCTTTGCCAAATTCTCCCGCATAGAGGAGAGGCACTCCCCATCAAGTTGCTCCGCTTGCGCGGAAGTGCCTATTCCTTGATTCCACACTTATAGCGGTGGAATTTCTTAGCGGGAAGCCCGTATACCTTCCCCCCTTTTGGACCGCCAGCAGCCTGCGTCCATAGTCTTTCAGCATCCTCGTCCGACGATTGGATTGGGTCGCCCGATAAAGATGGTGGCTGGCTGCGTACGAATTCTTCAACCTCAGTTGTGAAGCGACTCTATAAGAAAAATTACATTGAATTAGTATTCAAAAGTTATATAAAACTAAATCAAAGTACTTAATGAAAATTGAAAACTTACATGTACAGCGGAGGCTCGGTCCTCGACCCACCTTTCTTCATCCGAATCTTTCTTCTTCTTGACAATATGAGTCTCCTTGAATAACTCATCTTGCCTTATCGGACAGCCCAACTTCTTCTCCTGAAAAGTCATAAATTTTAGTTAATAAATAGATTAGATGTTGAAAATTAAAATTAAATTAAGCAATTACGTACCACTTTCCTCTTTATTGAACCGAGGCTGATCGCACCTCCAGTGTGCAGAGAGCCTCCCTTCTCCGAAGCACGAGCTTTCTTTCCTTGCTCGCTCTTTTTAAAGAAATTTGCGGTTAGCCATTGCCTTTGCAGATCATCCCATAGACGATCAAGCAACCAGGAGGGCTTCTGGTTCGACTTTCTAGCGTTGGAAAAGCAATGTAACA
>MCJB01002940.1:0-10848 GCA_002018475.1 Nicotiana obtusifolia
AGATTCTATACTGCCCCAGCAGAAATATTATATGATGAAATCAAACCTATTATACAAGTCGTTAAGATTGGATTGACTAAAGAAATGATTATACCGGAACAAATCGAAGCACAGCCCGAAATACCCAAGACAGAGATACCGGACTTCTTTGCAAACAAAAGAATTATTGGATTGGCTACTATACTTAATGAGCTAGTACATACATATACAGATGAAATACCAATGTGGATATATTACTCAAGAGAACAAACCCTGATCTACTCACATGCAAGGGAAATTAGAAGACATGATCTAGAAGATATAAGATTATGGATTAACAGTCTGATAAAGCCAGAAGAAATACCCATGACAAGAGCCATCAAGAAAAATTATATTACAGAAAATCTATTGCCAAGATACTGCAAGCTTATAGGACCAAAATATCAAGAACACATATGTACAAAATGTAACGGAGAAGACAATATTGTGCCAGAATTCAACATGGAATAAGCTGTAGAAGATTCTGGACAATGAAGAGATAAAAGAAATCTACGACAACCAATGAGGGAAAGATAAGGACTTCAGCAGATAAAGGACATAATGACCGACAGGATAAAGGCATAAAGAAGAAGAAGACAACTACAAAAGTGACATAAAGAAAGAATCTACTTTTTATCTTTAAATAACAGCCGTCCAAATGTAAAGTAAGGACGACTAACTTTTACTTTTTATCTTTTAATTAGAACCGCCCATCTGTTAGGATTAAGGGCATATAGGACTTTTTATTTCTAAGTTTCTTAGTATAAATAGGGAAAGAAAGAGCTGAGGAAGGACACACTCAACTCCTCATCTCTTCTTTCTTTGTACTCAATCCTTGTAAAATATATTTTGAAGAAGCAATATATTATCAAGTTCTAAGATGGAAAAGCTACCAGAAACTATTTCAACTACTTCATCAGAAGATCTACCTAAAAAGGTATGTTTATTCAATATTATGAGTAGCTAAACTCTTATATTCCTGATAATCTCTTGGATGTTATAATAGTTATTTATCATGTTATAGTATTGTTCTGCTAAACATTTTTAGTAAGTTTGCCATATGAGTGAGTAAGCTGCGAGTAGTTAAGCCCAGGCTATGCCATCCTAAGGTGGAAACCGAGAAAGGCATGAAGGCCGTGTTGAGGGGAGTACACAGAGTCGAGGCGCTGCTAGGGTAAATGATCAAAGCTGAAAAAGTATGGTAGTGACTAAATAAAATGTTAGGATAACTTTACTATAAAATGATAAAACTAGTATAACATATTTAGAGGTTAAAGGGAATAAATGTTTAGAAAAATTAATGAAATGAATTTTTATTTATTAGACAGTGACCAAGAATATAAAATCATAGTATTATATGCACTAAGAAAACTAAATAATGATGTAAAAGAAAAAATATTTGATCTATTAATTATGGAAGAAATAATAGAATATACAGAAACAATACAGTTGAAAAATCAACAATGGTATGAATTAAATATAGAACATAATATAGATTTATATGATTTATATTCAGATTAATGAACATAAACTACGAATACTTAGAACACTGGATAAAAGCTATGAAAACACAAGACTTATTAGAAAACTTACTTAGAGATAATATCTCAGAATACTTTAGAACACATGATCTAGATTATTTAGAATATATAAGTGAAACTATTAAAGAATTAAAAAGATTAATACCAATAAAAGAAGACTTATATAATAAAGCTTTCCCTGGAAACTAAAATTAACATTAAATTAACAAAATGAATTCCGCACCACTCATGTTCAACAAAACCAAATAATTAAGTATGAAAAACTAAAATAAAGATACTAGATTGAATTGATGAACTGAGAATTTGTTGATGTTGTTGATGTTCCTAGGCCTCCTTTTGCTCCAATATCACGTTCTCCCCCTCTTAGATAGGTTTAGGGGTGTTTATATATGAGTTGGGAAGGGTTGGGGTCGACTTGGGGTCTTCTAGGCGAAGTAGGAAACAAATCCCGAAATCAGTCCCCTGGCCAGCGCCCAGCGCCCCCCAGGGGACTGAAGGCAGTAGCATTCCAGAAGTCACTGGTTCCAGCGCCACAGGCAGCGCTGGGCGCTGGCCTGTGGCCTGGTTTCTCCCTTTGTCCGTTTCTTCTTGTTTTGGCTTGATTTTTCCCAGTTTCGTCTCCGATTGCTCTCAACTCATTCCTACGCATAAAAACATATTATATTAACATGAATCAATGTGATTAACATTCAAATTCACACAAACAAGAGCTAAACATGGGATAATTACATTATTTAATACCTTTTCTACCAATTATCAACACCCCACACTTAGACTCTTGCTCGCCCTCGAGCAATGGGATTTTAACCAACCTTTCCTAACTACTAACTTTTAGCTTAGCACGAAACATTCAACATTACAACACTTCATACTCTTGAACACAATCACTACTAGTTGAACAAGTATGAACACATAAATTATCCACATCATCCCCATAAAGTTCAATTAAGCCCCTTAATTCAATCACATTCAACACCCAATTGTCATCACCCAACCTCAAAAGCCGACTTGCTACGTTAAGCTACTTCAATTCATATACTTACCCAACAAGACAATTCATACATTACCAATTGTTCATGAAATCATGTGCCCTCACCAATATATGAAGAGTGAATATATATATATGAATGGAATCACACAAAAATTGCATAACAAACTCTCACTCTCACAAAGAACTCGTATGCATCCCATAGAGTACCATAAGCTTGCCCGTAGTGTAGACTTCCACTAATTGAGTTAGTCAAATCTAAGATCAAGTAGGACTTTGTCGGGTTGTAATGTAGGCTAGGGGATGGGTAGGATATATCTGGTAGTAGTGGCTAGTCCTCCTAAGCACTTAATACACTATACTCAATATTCAAACACTTTTTTTTTTCTTTCAATCACTAAACTTGCCTCGCACACATAGCCCTTTTCTTTTTAATCACTTAGCATACTACAATAGGAGGTGAATATTTTCATATTTTTTCCAATATCAAAATTTTTTTTTCTTCTTTCGCTTCGTATTTTTTTTTATCCTCCATACACGTTATTCATCGGCTAGTGATTTTTTTTTTCAATTTAACTCCAACTAACCAATGAGTCCTTTCATAGTTTCATTCATCAACAAGACAATCCTTCTAACAGCCCTTACTTCTTCTAGCGACTAAGTGCTTTCGGAGGTAAAGATTCAAATAAGGATCAATTCAAGAACAAAATAAAGGGAATGGCTTGTAATGTAGGTTCAAAAAAGAAAGAGGCTCATAGGCACAAAAGGGCTAACAATGGACAAATTTATATTCAATGTGACAAGCACATCCAAAATCAAACAAAGAAGTGCCTATATCATTTCTTAGATTGTCCGAACTTACAATTTCGCTTTAATTAACACACGTGGCAAGTTCTAGACTATACGAGATAACACAGAGGATCAAAATCTCATTCGCACACTGCACATGATTCACTTACAACGGTCCTATTCAAATGTCGAGTTGAGCAAGCATATTTACTTGAAGCAATTAAGCAATAACGCACTAGATGTTTAAGGAAGTCAATTATTGAGAAGGGGTGTCACAAATTGGGTTGTTTTCTTTTCACTTATTTCAGCACTTAACTTATGGCAATTTAGATCATGTGTCATAACTTATTGCACTAGCATAAACGGTGTCAAGAATTATTGCATTCTTACTCAGTTTTTCCTAATACTAATCCTAAAAGAAAAATTAAAGTTGCCCGGTTCGGATTACATCCTTGGAAAAGAACCGGTGCCCTAAGAAAAACCAAGGAAAATTACCTACTATCTAAAAATAGAAGAAAATCTTTTTGTTATTTTTACTCCAATTTTATCCCTGAAGAAAAATAATCCATCGTCGGGAAAAATCTGAATTTTTTTCAAAAATTGACAGTTTATACATTAAAAATTAGTTTATACACTAAAGAATAATAACAATACGACTATTAAAAAGACCAAAATAAAACTAAATCAGCCATGATATACAGTCACAACAATCACAGTACAGATATTTCCCCACCCCACACTTAAACAATGCATCGCCCTCGATGCATGCAAACATGTAAAACAAAGTAGGGTGAGAAGAAAACTCCCTGTTTGCGATTTTTAGGAGCTTGTGCGGTGGTGGCAGCCTTGCCAAGGGCTTTCCCTTTTGCGTCGTCACGTGCCATATCTTCCTGCAACACGCCAACTAGAAAAAAAATGAGAAAAGTATAGGCCAATTTCATGAACGAACCCCACACTTAAACTTAACATATAAAACAAGTGTGTGCAAGATGAGTGACGGGTATTCAAGACTTCCCCGTGTGTGAGAGTTAGTGATCATGGCAATGTGAGTGAATGTCAATGATGAAAAACGAATAAAGTGCGGAACTTTAGAGGTGAAAGCGACTAATCGTCATACAAAGACTAAGGAATACTAATAAGACAACATACAGTATGAATACGTAGGATGTATAATATATTTGACATCAAAAACCCGACCCGGCAGTACTGATACATCACCCCAAATGACCCCACACTTACTTCGAAATGCATATACAAGTAAGTCCGAATACTCAGACTTCAGTGGACTTAAGAAAATGTCATTCAAGCATTTAAGCAAACACGTGGTGTGCACAAAAATTGTTCTTCGTCCTCAACAATGGTGAAGTGCAGTCACCCTCCCAATTTTTTATGAAGTAGAGGGAATGGTAGTTTTCTACCCCGGTACAATGTAAACCACCCAAAAGCACAAAAATTTCGGCCTAAGGTACACTTATCAAAGGCGAAATCACTATTATAAGAAGAGGGAGGGGGATGTGGGGAATGGGAACACGTAGACCTAGACAAAATTAAAACTTAAAAGACAAATAAAGTAAAAGAAAAGAGAAAAGGAACGAAAATCATACCTGAAGAGTAAAAGATGAAAGAGAGTGATAGTTGAAATTATTTTCAATGACGAGGAAGAAGTCGAAGTTCGAAGCAGCAGAGAGGGGATCGTTTGTCTGTGTGTGTCTTTTGTGAGTGTGGGGGAAACGGGTGGATTGATTAATATAAAAGGGTTATTTAGTTAGGGGAAATGGGTAATGGGTCGGGTAAGTGGGTATGGGTCAAAATTAAAAGAAGGGAAAGAAAACATACCTGGACCTTTAAAGCTTACTGCTTTCAGCGCCACAGACAGCGCTGGGCGCTGATCTGGGCATTGGAAACAGTGAGTTTTCGTCAGCTGCTCCTTTTTTTTTTTTTGTTACTAATTACAATATGACCTATGCTATTTTGATACATCAATTACATTCTTCTAGCTACGCAAACAAATTAAAACAAGAAGTTAACTTAGAATAACATTAAACATTGGGTTGCCTCCCAACAAGTGACTAATTTAACGTCGCGGCACGACTCGGATTCGTGCTCTCAATCTGGCTTGATTTCTAGCCTCCGAGCTTCTTCCACAAATGGCCTGATATGGGTCAGAGTGACAGGCCTTTCCCATTCTTCTGCTTTTCTGCGCCCCGGGACATAATTTCCGGAAATATCCGGTACTTTCTTAATTTCCTTCGTCAAACTATTTTCCGCCTCCCCAAGCAATCCTCGTTCAATGGGATCAACCGGCATCATGTAAGGCACTACTGATGTGGAAGCATTCTCCACCACCGAGATCATTGCTAATTCCTTGTAATGGGTTGGCAACCGGAGTGGTTTATAAACCTTGAATACTTCTTCTTGATTACCCACTCTCATCGTCATTTTACCCTCGCAGACATCGATAATGGCGCGGCCTGTGGCTAAGAATGGACGCCCCAAAATAAATGGGACGTCCTGATCTGGCTCGTAATCTAGGATGATGAAGTCAGCCGAAAATATGAATGAGCCAACTTGGACCAGAACATCCTCAAATACTCCCTCTGGATGAGCCAAAGAGCGGTCTGCAAGCTGCAATATGATTGTGGTTGGGCGTGGATCGCCTAATCCCAACTGTCGGAACACTGATAGTGGCATCAAATTTATGCTTGCTTCCACTAATGAAATGTTTATTTGCACTTGTTTTAAGATCTCAAGGAATTTCTTATAAGCCTCATTGTCTCTCAACTTTTTCAATCTCTGGGGAAAGGGAGGTGGTGGCCTTGCAACCAATTGTGGGGGTTGCTTAGCCACTACCTCGTCGACTGAATTTTCATCTCCCTTGGCTGCTTCTAAAGTTATGTCCATGGTAGTTGTTTTTTTCATTGAAAGTTACTTGCTTTTTCTTTTTCTTTTTGACCTCTTCTAACTGCCTCCCATTCCTTAACGAAACTGCATTTAGTGCTGCCCGTGGGTTAGCTTCAGTGTCGCTGGGTAGTGCCCCAGCAGGTCGAGTGTTTTGCGCTCCGGCCAGTTGCCCCAACTGGCGCTCCAAATTTCTCACTGTAGTAGTGAGGGTTTGATACTCCGTTCTAAATTGTTTGTTATCCTGCACCAGCTGCTTCAGTAATTCATTTGTGTTATCCTCAGATTGACGAGGTTGCCTCTGTAATTGGTTATAATTTCCTTGTGATCTGCTCATATTCTGCTGCGGCTGATTACCTCCCCATAAAAAAATAGGATGATTCCTCCAATTTGGATTGTAGGAATTTCCATACTGTGCATGTTGATTCACGGGGCCCCTGCTTTGTTGCCCCACATAATATATAGACTCTAGATTGGTGGGACACATATAAATTGTATGGTTATCGCCACACATCTCGCAGCATATTGACATTTGTTGAACCTGCTGCCTGGGTTGAACCTGCTGCATATTCATTCTGTTCATCTGATTTGCTAATTTGGCCATTTCTGCTCTCATAGCTGCCAAGTCATCCAATTTTATCAAACCTGCTCCTTTCTGCTTTATGGCCCTGCGTGAGTCACCATCACCTTGCCAATCATGGTCATTGGCTGTAAAGTTGTTCAATAAAAGTTGGATTTCGCTGTAAGGTTTAGCCATGCAACTTCCACCGCATGCTGAATCAAGGTTCATCTTTGAAGCTTCATCTAAACCGTCAACAAATGTATGCCCAAGTACCTCATCTGTTTGGCAATAGTGTGGACAATCTCTCAGTAGCTTTTTGTACCTCTCCCATGCCTGTCTAAGGGTTTCCCCCTCTATTTGTTCAAAGCCCAAAATTTGACTTCTCAGTGACTTGGCTTTCTTGGTAGGAAAGAATTTTATCAGAAACTTTCTTGCCAAGTCATCCCATGTGCATATACTGTTTGCTGGCTCCTTCTGTAGCCACTCTTTTGCTTCCCCCAACAGAGAAAAGGGAAACAACGTCAATCTCACGTAATCCTTTGACACATTCGGGTAGTTGTACGTGTCTGTTATCTCCAAAAAATTCTGAATGTGTCTCTGTGGGTCTTCGTGAGGCAGCCCCACATACTGGCCCGTAGACTGGATGAGTTGTTCCATATATTGCTTCAGCTCAAAATGTCCTGTGATGTCAGGCATGACAATTGCCTGAGTCATATTGGCCAGATTAGGCCTTGCAGCTTCAATCACCGCCCTTTCTGCGTTTCCTGCCATCTCAATAGGCTGCGGTTGCACAACTATGTCCAGTTATGGGTTAGTTCTGGTCCTGGCGTCTACCTCCCTCCTTAGTCTGTGTAAGGTACGTTCAATCTCTGGATCAAAGGGAAGCGGGTTGTTTGCACTTCTACTTCTCCGCATTCAACAGAAAAGCCTGTATCAAAGCAAACAACGTCAGCCGATTAATATAACTTGAAAAAATAACAAATAAAAGCTGAAATTGTGAAGTAGCGGAATTTTTAAGTCCCCGACAACGGCGCCAAAAACTTGTTGCTCCCTTACGCACACGCAAGTATACGTGGTCGACAAGTAATATAGGACAATGAGTCCGGATTATCGTACCCAAGGGACTTAAGTTAACTACTTTATAGCAACTAATACCGTTATTTAATCAAGCAAAGATCAAGTTTAGTATATAGTTTATTCTAAATTGTAATTCTAATTTAAATCTAGGAATTGCAAAGAACAAATATGTATTTTGTAAGCAATAAAACAAAGATTCCAGGGTTGTGATTTTTGTTCCCAATCCTATTGCATTCTAATTGACTTATCGTTCATATAGTTAATGTAAGATTGCTAATTAATCGATAATGATACTCATAGCCTTCTTCCGAAGTACTATTCGCCTATTCCTAACAAGATTAATGCCTATATTCCTATGGAATTAATCTAGCAAGAATGCATGAAGAACACGATTATACAATTAAGCATGGTGATTAAGTATATTCCTATCCTAACCACTAATCCGCTCTTTTTAAAAAAGTTAAGAACATGCTTTCTTCAATCCTTATTCTAATCTAAACTTTGTTTTCTCAAACATCGCATAGATAATTAATAGAACTTAATTGATGGCCAAAACAATTAAGAAATTTAGCATAGAATTGAAGAAACAATCTTATCCACATTAACTATTAAAACGAAATCATCAAGTTAGAAACACAATATTCATGGCTAATCACAACCCCAGAACAAGGGGTGATTAGCCACTCATGTTCAACAAAACCAAATAACTAAGTATGAAAAACTAAAATAAAGATACTAGATTGAATTGATGAACTGAGAATTTGTTGATGTTGTTGATGTTCCTAGGCCTCCTTTTGCTCCAAAATAATGTTCTCCCTCTCTTAGATAGGTTTAGGGGTGTTTATATAGGAGTTGGGAAGGGTCGGGGTCGATTTGGGGTCTTCTAGACGAAGTAGGAGACAATTCCCGAAGTCAGTCCCCTGGGGGGCGCTGGGCGCTGGCCAGGGGACTGAAGGCAGAATGTTTTTCAGGCTCACTGGTTCCAGCGCCACAGGCAGCGCTGGGCGCTGGCCTGTGGGCTAGTGTCCTCCTTCGTCCGTTTCTTCTTGTTTTAGCTCGTTTCTTCCCCGGTTTCGTCCCCGATTGCTTTTAACTCATTCCTACACATAAAAACACATTATATTAACATGAATCAATGTGATTAACATCCAAATCCAAACAAACAAAAGCTAAATATGGGATAAATTATACATCAAAAAGTACTTTTTCTACCAATTATCCACACCCCACACTTAAACTCTTGCTCGCCCTCGAGCAATGGGAATTTAACCAACCTTTCCCAACTACTAACTTTTTGCTTAGCACGAAACATTCAACATTAAAACACTTCATACTCTCGCACACAATCAATACTAGTTGAACAAGTATGACACATAATTTATCCATATCATTCCCATAAAGTTCAATTAAGCCCCTGATTTCAATAACATATAACACCCCAATTGTCATCACCCAACCTCAAAAGCAGTCTTGCCACATTAAGCTACTTCAACTTATATACTTACCCAACAAAACAATTCATACATTACCAATTGTTCATGAAATCATGTGCCTCACCAATATATGAAGAGTGAATATATATATATATGAATGGAATCACACAAACTTTGTACAACAACCTCTCACTCTCACAAAGAACTCATATGCATCCCATAGAGTACCGTAAGCTTGCCCGTAGTGTAGACTTCCACTAATTGAGTTAGTCAAATCTAAGATCAAGTAGGACTTTGTCGGGTTGTAATGTAGGCTAGGGGACGGGTAGGATAAATTTGGTAGTAGCGACTAGTCCTCCTAAGCACTTAATACACTATACTCAACACTTAAACACTTCTTTTTATTCCAACTCTTAAACTTGTCTCATATACATAGCCCTTTTCTTTTCAATCACTTAGCATACTACAATAGGAGGTGAATATTTTCATCTTATTTTTTCCAATATCACATTTTTCTTTCTTTTTTTTCTTTTTCATCAAATAATTTCTTCTGTCTTATTTTTTTTTCATCCTCCAGACACTTTATTCATCCGCTAGTGATTTTTTTTCCAATTTAGCTTCACATAGCCAACAAGTTCTTTCATAGTTCCATTTTCTCTCAAGACAATCCCTCTAACCGCCCTTACTTCTTCTAGCGACTAAGTGCTTTCGGAGGTAAAGGTTCAATTAAGGCTAAATTCAAGAACAAAATAACGGGAATGGCTTGTAATGTAGGTACAAAAAAGAAAAAGGTTCATGGGCTCAAAAGGGCTAACAATGGACAAATTTATACTTGATGCGACGAGCACATCCAGAATTAAACAAAGAAGTGCCTATATCATTTCGTAAATTATCCTAACTTACAATTTCGCTTTAGTTAACACACGGGGCAAGTTCTAGACTATATAAGATAACATTGAGAATCAAAAAACCTTACTCGCACACTGCACATGATTCACTTACAACGGTTTTGTTCACATGTCGAGTTGAGCAAACATATTTACTTGAAATAATTAAGCAATAACGCACTAGATGTCTAAGCAAGTCAACTATTGAGAGGAGGCGTCACAAATTGGGCTGTCTTCTTTCGACTTATAAAAACTTAACTAACGGGAATTGGATCATGTGTCATAGCCTATTGTACTAGCATAAACCATGTCAATAAGTATTGCCCTCTTACTCAGTTTTTCCTAATACTAATCCTAAAAAAAAAAAAATTAACGTTGCCTAGTTCGGATTACATCCTTGGAAAAGAACCGGTGCCCTAAGAAAAACCAAGGAATTACCTATTTTCTAACAATAAAAGAAAATCTTTTTGTTATTTTCAATCCAATTTTTATCCCTCAAGAAACCAACAGTCCGTCATCGGGAAAAACTAGACTATATATCTATTACATATATATTTTTTTTTGGTTTGTTTTCTATATATATATATATTTTTTTTTTCTTTTTTTTTTCTTTCTTTATAATACTACTAGCTACTAAAAACAGAAGCTAACTACT
>MCJB01002942.1:0-10842 GCA_002018475.1 Nicotiana obtusifolia
ACGAAATCACTTAGGAATAAGTAGATTTTAATTTGGCGAATGATTGGTTGTTTTTAAGTTTGACTCTTTTGTATTCGGGAGAATCTTAAGAGGATACATTGTCCAAGTGTTGGGAAATATTGGATAATAAGTTATTAAGAACCGATTGCATATCAAGAACGGACTTCAATATCAATATCAAGAGCATTCTACTACATTAAGGGGAACACAACCTTAGTATCTTAAATTCATAGTTTTCACGCTCAACTTATACTTAAACATCAGTACTTAGTTTACCTTTCTTTACATATTCAACACTTCTCTGTTTTTGGCTACTTGATAGAATTACGACTAAGTAAAGTACTGCATTCATTGGACAATAGTTTCACGCCTATTCCCTATGGGATTCGACCCCAACCTTGTTGCGTTACTATATTTGACATCGATCGCTTACACTATTGTTAAGGTGTAATTTGAGCGAATCAAATTTTGGCGCCGTTGCCGGGGAATACAGTTTTGAAATTTCTGATTAGTGTATACTTTACTATAAGTCTAATTCCACTTGATTGCGCGTTATTTGTTTTGGTTGTTGTAGACGGGAAGATATGGCAGACCGTGAAGATGATGTGGAGGTGGAGCAAGAAGAAAATCCTTTTGCTGACATTGAAGAATACATAGAGGATACGAACGCTATAATACCTCTAGCTATAGGTGCTGCTACGTTCAAGGTAGAACATGGACTGATTTTGATGCTGAAAGCTGAAGGATACTTCAGAAACTCTACGGATGACGATCCAATGCAGCACCTCAGGAACTTTTTGGGTGTTTGTGCGACGCACAAGCAAAATAATGTCTCTGATGATGCATTAAGGCTGAGATGCTTTAAGTACTCGTTAGCTGGAGATGCGAGGAAATGGTTTCTAAACCTTCCTCCAAATTCCATCCGTTCATGGCCTGAACTGGTCTGGGCATTCTTGTCAAACTTGTTTCCGCAAAGCAAGAAATCTGAGCTCCGCGACAAGATATTTTTCTTTAAACAATTACCTGGTGAACAACTTCACAAAGCGTGGGAACGCTTCAAGTTGTATTTGATGAGGTCCCCAAACCATGGCTTTCCAGATTCAATCTTACTGGAAAAGTTCTATATGGGTTTGGATCCTATGAACCAATCAATAGCGAAGAATGCTGCTGCTGGATCCTTCATGGATAAAACCTTCGCTAGAGTAACTCAGATTTTGGATAAAATGGCTAAACACAATCAAGATTGGCATTCTGAGGATACAACAGGTGGTATTACAATTGGGTCTCCTTCTATGAACAACTTGATAAAGGAAAATCAAGAACGAGACCAGGTGATTGCTGAACTTGTCACCAATGTTAATGTATTGACGAAGTTGTTTACAGAAAATCAGAAGAAGAAAGTCAATGTAGTGGAAAATGTGCAACCAATCCAAAGTGATTGTGTATATAGATCATGCTGCTCTTCGTTATTTGATGGCGAAGAAAGATGCTAATCCGCGACTAATCCGATGGGTGTTACTGCTGCAAGAGTTTGACTTTGAAGTTATGGATCGTAAGGGAACACAAAACTAAGTGGCTGATCACTTATCTAGACTGGAAGAATCAGGGAGGCAAAAAGAAGAGCTGGATATAAATGACTCTTTCCAGATGAACATATACTGATGGTATCAAATTCAGTTGCACCATGGTATGCAGACATCGCTAACTACATTGTCAGCGATCTTATTCCGAAAGGGTTGGAATCGTACCAAAGGAAGAAGTTCTTGGGGGATTGTCGAAATTATTATTGGGAAGAACCATTCCTATTCCGTGTCTGTGCGGATAACATCATTCGAAGATGCGTACCCGAGGAAGAGATGCTACCGATCCTGAAAGCATGCCATGACTTACCAGTTGGGGGTCATCATGGGGGCAACAGAACAGCTGCACAAGTTTTGGAGTGTGGATATTACTGGCCGACTATTTATCAGGATGCTAATCAGTTGGTGAAGTCTTGCGACCAATGCCAACGACAGGGCCCAACCTCGAGGAGGCATGAGATGCCTATGAAATTTGTTATGGAAATCGAATTATTCGATGTTTGGGGTATTGACTTCATGGGCCCTTTCATAAGTTCATGTGGGATGAAATACATCCTAGTGGCTGTGGACTATGTATCCAAGTGGGTAGAAGCCGTTGCATTGCCAAAGGACGAAGCTCGGAGTGTGACCGCGTTTCTAAAGAAGAATATTTTCACCAGGTTTGGCACCCCGAGAGCCATTATCAGCGATGGAGGCTCACATTTCTGTAACAGAGTGTTTAAAGGTCTCCTAAACAAGTATGGGGTTAAGCATAAGGTTGCCACACCTTATCATCCACAATCGAGCGGCTAAGTTGAAGTATCTAATAGGGAGATCAAAAGAATCATGTCCCAGACGGTAAACGCAAATAGGACTGATTGGTCAAGAAAGCTAGATGATGCTCTATGGGCATATCATACAGCTTACAAGACTCCTATCGGTACATTCCCGTATCGGTTAGTCTTTGGAAAGGCGTGCCATTTACCCGTTGAACTCGAACATAAGGCTATGTGGGCCTTGAAGAGATTAAACATGGACTGGGCGGAAGCCGGAGCTTTAAGGCTAGCACAGTTGAATGAAATGGAGGAATTCCGGTTTCATGCTTACGAGAGTGCAGCAGTTTATAAAGAACGAATGAAGTTCGTCCATGATACAAAGATCTTGAAAAGAGAGTTTAAGGCGGGAGACCTATTGTTGCTTTTCAATTCAAGACTCAAATTATTTCCGGGGAAGCTGAAGTCTAAGTGGTCAGGACCATTTAAAGTTGTCAATGTCTCCCCGTTTGGAGTTGTCGAATTAGCATCGGAGGATGGGCTCCGGACCTTCAAGGTTAATGGGCAGAGAATCAAGCACTACCTGGGTGTATATGGAGAGAAACATGTGGTAGAGCAACTGGCTCTAAAAGATGATCAAGCCCCAACCACAGAATGATTGCAGAGGCATCCTAGCATCGTCGTGCCGCGACATTAAATCAAGCACTTCATGGGAGGCAACCCATGTGTGGTATCATTAGTTTTTGTTTTTGTTAATGTCGTGCTTTTATTTATTTACAATTCAATGTTACATTTGTACTTAGTTCTATTTGAAGGGTTTTCAGATGTAGGAATGTGATGAATGAACACAAGAATTAACGAGGAAGTGTGGAAACTGCAGAAGTATATTGAAGGGAAAAATGCTGCACAAATGCGATCGCATTTGTGATATGCGAATCGCATTTGTGCCGCAAACTGAAGCAGAGAGTCGAGCAAAAATAATGGGCAAAAATGCGATGAAGATCGTAAATTTGCGGTTCGCATTTGAGTTATGTGAACCGCATTATCACCGCAAACAGACATAGAAAGTTGAGCCCACAAGTCTGCTGAATATGCGGTGGAAGCTCCCAATTTGCGGTTCGCATTTCAATTATGCGAACCGCACTTGCAACGCATAATCGTCTGGTAAGTGTTCGCATCTTTTCCTATTCTAAACCTTTCATTCTAAGTATATATAAAACAAAAAAAAAACACAAAACAAAAAAAAAAAAGAGAGAAGAGACGACGGAAACAGAGAAAGCCTTCCGATCATCTTCATCGGGAAAGTGAACATACCAGTGCACTAACCCTCTAAGATTGGATTTATTGTCACCCTAACAATCAGAATCTTCATCATCAGGTACTTCAACCCTCTGCTCCATCTTCTATCTTTAATTTTGCAAGATTAAGGTTAAGATTCTGTTCAAGTCGTTGGAATAGAAATAAAAATATAAGATTCTTGCTTGAGGGATGCACCTACGTGGGTATTTGAAGGTATCTGCGGTCCGCAAACTAAAAATGTAGACCGCAATTAGACCGCATTCCTAAACCCTAAGGGTCTGAGGAAGACGACTTTTGCGATGATTCTGTGATCGCATAATCGAGATGCAAACCGCAAAGTCACCGCAAACAAGGGCAGAACATTTGAGTAAAATTGGTTAAGTATGCGGTTGAAATGCGATCGCATATCATGCTTTGCGATGAGGATGCGATCGCAAATTGTGTGTACTTACATGCGTAAGGTAAGAGCAAATCTGTGATGGATTTGCGATTCGCATAATGGTTATGCGGTTCGCAAATCCCATCGCAGACCACCCTTTATATGTTACACACAAGAATGCCACGTGTTTGCGGTTTTCGCATAGTGGATATGCGACCGCAAACTACGCCGCATTTCTATCAATCTGTGGTCATTTCTCCTGTTTTTAGTTTTTTCTTTTCAAATAATGACAATGTCACTGACATCCCCTACTTCTGCAGATATGGCCAAAAAGCATGCCAAAAAGAGAAAGCCACTCTCCCCTTCAACCTCCGAACCATCCAAACAGGGAAGAACAGAATCAACTATACCTAAACCCTCCCAGTCTGATGAGGAGGATTGCCTACCAGAAGTTGATCTAGTTGCTGAGGCACGAAGGAAGAAAGGTGATGACCTTCAGCTTCGTTTTGGGGTTGAAGGTTCAAGGTCTTTGTTCAGAGAAGTGCTCGCAAAGCGAAGGATTCTGGCGGAGAAAAAGTTGAGTCTGAATGGGCTGCAGGAAAAATACCCTCATATTCTCGAAATCATAAAAATGAGAAGATGAGAGTATTTCACTAAGGACCCCAAGGAATACAACGAGTCAATCGTCCGTGAATTTTATGCGTCTTATGGAGCCTCCTGATCAGCATATCATAGACGCAATAGAATATTCACCGGCTTTGTTCAAGTTCGGGGCAAGATTGTGTTTTGTGGCAGCAACCATATCAACGAACTCTACTTTCCCAGCTGGGATTCAAGCACACCCGAGTACGATGCAAAGTACTCCAATAGAGAGAATGAACGGGGGTGGATAGCGTCAATAATTGCAAAGGGGATCCCGGCCTGGATAAATCCTGAAAAGAAAATCTTTAAGGAAGACCTCACAAGGGAGGGCAAATATTGGCTCAGCTTCGTCACCTCCCATCTAATACCCTCCAGAAACGAAACAGACATCAGCATTGAGAAGGCACTTCTCATTGCTTGCATAATGAAGGGTATTACAATTGATGTGGGGAGCCTTATCTTTCAAGAAATTGGCATCCGGGCCACTCACCGGGCCACATCACTGCCCTTCCCAAGTTCGATCACCACCCTCTGCCAAGAGGTGGAGGTCCCATTCTTACCACAACAAGACAAACTTAGGAAGTCTTCGAGAGATATAGACATCACTCGTATCAGTGATTCACCGGCCCCAACAACCACCCCAATTGAAGACATTGACTCTCAAAACCTCCTGTCTCCCCAGAACCCTGACACCTCTACAGCGGCTGAAGAAACTGCACCCTCATCTACCACTGGTCCATCAGCCTCGCACATGCCAGCCATTTCAAGACTTGGTTTACTTGCTCATCATGCAAACTCTAAAGTAGACAAACTCTTGAAGACATTGCCCTCACTAATTAAACAGGCCTTGACTCCTTTGCAGCAACAACAATTAGCGTTCGGAGACAGGTTGACCAAGCTTGAGTTGAGGGTTGATAGCATTGAAAGACGTGAAGTGCGGGGTCTACCCCAACTGCGGGAGGAAGTAAAATCACTGAAAACCGACCTCCAGAAGATGAAAAATCTGGAGTTCGACATATCCTCTCTCCTCCCCAAAGAGGGTGACCAGGGTGCTAGCCTGTAGTTACTTTGTTGAGGCTCAAAGTTCACTAATTGATTGGTTGTCTTTGAACATAGTAATTATTCAAAGGGGGGTACAGTGTTAAAAAGGGTTATGCTTGAGATGTTAACAACAAACACCGTCTATGGTCAGTATTGCTTCATATTTGATAAGTAGAGTCTAGAGTAGGATAGTATCGTGTTAGTTGCTTGAGGACAAGCAAGAGTTTAAGTTGGGGGTGTTGATGTGCCGGGTAATTTTGGCACATTTTGATACTATTTGTTTAGAGTTTAACTTATTCTACTTGGTAATTATCACGATACTTACGTAATTTTAGTGTAATTGCAGTGTATTGAGTGAAGAAATCCAGAAGTATGGAAAAGAAGTTAAAAATCCAGCCAAAGACAAGAATAGAGGTCAGGAGCATAGCAGATGCAACTATGCGATCGCAGAACTGAAATGCGAGTCGCATAGTTTGCAAGTGGATTGCAGATGAAAACAGAACTTTAAGCCAACCTTCAGGTTGAGAATGCGATCGCAAATGTGACCGCAAAACAGGAATGCGAACCGCATTCTCATCGCAAACATGAACAAAGTCTGGGTGAAAGTTAGTGTGAAGAATGCGATCGCATTCTGCGATCGCAAAGTCAACCTACGAACCACAAATTGGGATGCGACGAGAGTAAAGCTGACTGGTGCGATTTGCGATGGAATAGCAAGATTTGCGAACCGCAATCCTGTTCTGCGACAGGAATGCGATTCGCATAAGTGCAACGAGGGCAAAACTGACTGCTGCTCGCCTCGGGTTTTGGGCCTCTATAAATAGCTTTTATAGGGTTTTGTGAAGGGATACTTATCAGAACTTAGAGTGAAAAGTACGGCTTTTGATAATTTTCGAATTGAGAGAAGCTTTTGGGTGATCAAAACTGAAAATTCTATATTTTTGTAAGATGAATTCAATTATTCTTCCTTGTTCTTTAGTTATCAGTATGTGTAGCTAAACTCTAATACTGAGGTTGTGAACCCTAGATGGGTGGAATGTTATTGAGAGTTTGATATTGATTCCAATTTCAAAAGAAGCTTGATCTTTATTTATTTCTTGTTCGTAAATTAATCGTTAGTGGTTGCAAACATTAACAAATGCCAATTAATGCTATCTTGTCTTGGAAAAGTGAGATAGGGTTTGGTAGCAATAAATAACAGAAATTCAAGGCTTTAAACCTTGTTTAACGAAATCTCTTAGGAATAAGTAGATTTTAATTTGGCAAATAATTGGTTGTTCTTAGAATCGACTCTTTTGTATTCGGAAGAATCGTAAGAGGATACATTATCCGCATATTGGGAAATATTGGATAAATATAGTAGACACCAATTGCATATCAAGAACGGAATTCAATATCAATATCAAGAACATTCTACTACATTTAGGGGGATGCAACCTTGGTTTCTTAAAATTCATAGTTCTCACGTTCAAACTATTCTTAAACATTAGTTTTCAGTTTTCCTTTCTTACATATTAAACACTTCGTTATTTTATTTGGCTACTTGATAGAATTACGACTAAGTAAAGTATAACATTAATTGGACAATAGTTTCACACCTATTCCCTGTGGGATTCGACCCCAACCTTGTTGGGTTACTATATATGACATCGATCGCTTACAAGTACGCGCTTCACTCGAGTATTATGTATTAACATCGATATCACCAATGCATCGTTGTGAGGTTGTGTGAGACCTTCGATATCCTTGTCGCTAAAGTACAAAGTTCCTTCTGTTGCGTAATCCCGAGTACATTTTTCTCGGGTAATGGATATTTTGGTACGTTTTAGCACCGGTACTCGAGGCGTATCTGCTCCCCCGATTATCATGTTGATTGTATGTTTTGGCTCTTCTTGATTTGCTGAACTGTCCCTATTTTCATAGTGATTTTTTGCTCGATCGCTCAAAAATTCCCGAAGATGCCCGTTTTCGAGCAACCGGGCTACTTCTTCTCTTAACTGACAATCCTCCGTTCTATGCCCGTGAGTGCCATGATACTTGCATATAAGGTTGGGTCCCTCTTGGTGGGGTCTGTTTGTAACGGCCTTGGCCATCTAGCGTCCTTGATGCGACCGATTGCTGAAACCAGAGTTGCCGAATCGACATTAAAATTTTATTCGGACAATCGAGGAGCTTCTTGGCGGTTACTGGTTTTCTCGAAGTTGTTTTTTGGCAACGGCCTCCTGTTCCTTTGATTGGGATCGTACCTATTTTCCTGTTTCGGGGATCTATGCCCCCTCGGCACAATCCTTCGATCTTCTGGGTATGGCCGGTGTCTGTCTCGATTTGCCCTTGGCTCTCGATAGTTATCCCTTAGAGGTCGATCGAAAGCTCTAATGGGGTAAGGAGAGCCCGATGAAGTCCCGACCTGGTCATCTTCTACCCTAATCTTCGACTGGTATCGGCTGCGGATGTCTGCCCAGGTGACGGCCGGGTACTCAATCAAGCTCTGTTTGAGTTGTCGAGATGCCGCAGAACTTTGGATATTCAGCCCTTGGGTAAAGGCTTGCACGGCCCAGTCATCTGTAACCGGTGGCAGGTCCATTCGCTCCATTTGGAACCGAGACACGAACTCACTTAACGTTTCGCTGTCTCGTTGTCTGACTTTGAATAAATCTGACTTCCTCGTCTCAACCTTGATGGTGCCTGCATGGGCTTTGACGAAGGTATCGGCGAGCATGGCAAAAGAGTCGATGGAATTTGGTGGTAAGTTGTGATACCACGTCATTGCCCCCTTGGATAGGGTTTCTCCAAATTTTTTCAGGAGGACGGACTCGATTTCATCGTCCTCTAGGTCGTTCCCCTTTATAGCACAGGTATAAGCTGTCACGTGCTCATTTGGATCCGAAGTTCCGTTATATTTAGGAATTTCGGGCATGCGGAACTTCTTTGGAATCGGTTTTGGAGCGGCGCTGGGCGGAAAAGGCCTTTGCACAAACTTTTTAGCGTCTAAACTTTTTAACACTGGAGATGCCCCCGGTATCTGGTCTACCCTCGAATTGTACGTTTCGACCTTCTTGTCGTTAGCTTCGATTCTTTTTTCACCCGTTTCGACCCGCTTAGTCAACTCCTCAAGCATTTTGATAATCCTGGAGTTGGTCCCTGAAATGTTCTCATCCGGTTGCGCTGCGATCCGCTCATTTTGTTCGGCTACCACCTGAGGAGGAACGGTTTCGGCTTCGCCCGGGTTCTGGCTGCGGCTTTGTAGTTGGGCAATGGCTGCTTGTTGTGCTAGCAACATATCGAATATTACTTTGAGACTGATTTCGTCTTCCCCACTATGTTGAATCCCTGAGTGGTTTTCCCCCCGAACGCTGTGTGATAGGCCGGGGGTCTGATCAGCGTCGACTGCCATTTGGGAGTTGGCGTCGATTAGGACCTCATTTTTGGGCGCAACATTGTTCTCGCTTTGGTGGTTGAACTCGTTATTGTTGGGGAGTGAGTGTGACATGATTAGGTCGTAATCTGAAAAACAAAAATTTCTGCAAAGAGCAAGCGTAAAATAGTGCGTGAAAGAGAATTGTACCAAAAAATTCACTAATATCCTCAGCCCCACGGTGGGCGCCAAACTGTTTATCCTTAAATCCGAGTAACAATTGAATTTGTTCGTAGTGCTAAGGATATATGAATCAATTTGATACAATGTAAAATATAATGCAAATAAATAGAATATAACAGATAAAGGAAATAACCAAACCAATGTGACTGAGTATTCAATGAAGGAATATGACAAAGAAGACAAAGCTTGATGAACAGTAGCCGTATTCAGTATTTTCTATTGATATGAGTTGTCCTTTACAATGAAGGTAGACACCCTTCTTATAGGTAAAAGAAAGACTCCTTAATTGGTAAAACTCTAATTACAAGATAAAATCCCTTTAATTACGGGATAGGATATCCCTAAAATAGTGGCCTAACATTCATGACGGTTGAGATATCCACTCCCGCCGAAATATCAGGAATGCACGAAACATCCGCTCGAAACATCCGCTCGAAATTGATCTTTATCACGAGATCGGCCAACGTCGGTCACCCTGTTTCGGTTGCTCCAATTTCGTGCTCGACCTGCCGACTTCGGATCGAGGCAACCCGGTCTTGAGCTGTATCCGGGCTCGACTCACCTTGAGCAGCCGGTCGTATTTGACCCAATACAATAATATTCCTAGCCAAAAAAAATTTCAAATGCTCCCTAACATCTAATGTGTTCTCCAAGTTCATTATTTTGAAATTTTGCATTTCATTGATTGACGCTGGAAAAAAAATATTTGCATTTCAAACAAATTTATGATATTTTACAATGGGTTTGTGCTGCAATGCTTTCGAACTTAACAAATCAAGTGTGAAGTTTTTTTTGATAATTGTATAGAGATAATTAAGTTTTACTTACCATGTAAATAATGAGTTTAGACTTAGTATAAATACTACGTTTGATGTTCATCTTTATAAGTTTAGAAAAAACAATTTACATGACTCAACATACACGTAAAACGCACGTGTCTAGAATCTATCTTGACATCAACAAGCAAGTGACCATGCGACAATCCTTACTGGTCATTCACATGACTTATATTTATTCTTTCGTATATAATTTATGTATTGAGTCACGAGTATATATGTATATACACGAGAGACTAGTTTTAAAAAAATATATTTATCTTATAGGTAATGGTATCCATTTTCTTCTTTTAACTAAACATATTTTTTTTGAAAAATATATATATTCAACAATCAAGGAACCAAATACTGAACAGTAAATGGTAAAAGGAAAATTTTTAGCAAAATATTTTTCAGAATAACATTATTCGTCGTACTCAAATGTTTTATATAATATTTTTCACTTTCCGGAAGCGTATAGAAAAATAAATAATACTCCTAACAGAATCTGAAAGTAAATGCTTCTCCTAGTCCACAACGAATCGCATCTGGGTTGGGAGAGGGTATTATTTGATTCTTTTTCCTTTAAAAAGCCAGCCTAGTAATAACCCTAGGCCTAAATAACTCCAACTCCCCTGTTTTATTGAAAACATCGGATTTGTCTTTGTAAGTGACGTTGAATGTTGTTGTTTACGACTCTCCCGAACTAAAATCTTTGCCACCTTCCCCCCGCCCC
>MCJB01002943.1:10658-21268 GCA_002018475.1 Nicotiana obtusifolia
TTGCATGGTGTTCCTGTTTCCATCATTTCTGATAGAGGGACTCAGTTTACCTTGCAGTTCTGGAAAGCCGTGCAGAGGGAATTGGGAACTCAGGTGGAGTTGAGTTCAGCCTTTCATCCTCAGACGGATGGACAATCTGAACGTACCATTCAAATCTTAGAAGATATGTTGCGTGCTTGTGCCATTGATTTCAAAGGTTCATGGGATGAATTTCTGCCACTTGCAGAGTTCGCCTATAACAATAGCTATCAGTCAAGTATTCAAATGGCTCCGTATGAGGCTCTGTATGGGAGGCGGTGTGGATCTCCGGTTGGTTGGTTCGAGCCCGGCGAAGATAGACTATTGGGGACTGACTTGGTTCAGGATGCTTTAGAGAAGGTGAAAACAACCCAGGAGAGGCTCCGTACAGCACAGTCGAGGCAAAAGAGTTATGCCGATAGGAAGGTTCGAGATGTGTCCTACATGGTTGGCGAGAAGGTCTTGCTGAAGGTTTCGCCCATGAAAGGTGTTATGAGATTCGGGAAGAAGGGGAAACTGAGTCCTCGGTTCATTGGGCCGTTTGAGGTGCTTCGAAGAGTCGGGGAGGTGGCTTATGAGCTTGCTTTGACACCCAGTCTGTCGAGTGTGCACCCCGTATTTCATGTTTCGATGCTCCGGAAGTATATTGGAGACCCGTCTCATATTTTGGACTTCAGCACGATTCAGTTGGATGATAATTTGACCTATGAGGTGGAGCCAGTAGCGATTTTTGATCGTCAGGTTCGGAAGTTGACGTCTAAGGAGATAGCTTCAGTGAAAGTTCAATGGAGAGGTCGGTCCGTGGAGGAGGCTACCTGGGAAATCGGGCGGGGGATGCGGAGCAGATACCCTTACCTATTTGAGATTTCAGGTATGTTTCTTGACTCGTTCGAGGACGAACGTTTGTTTGAGTGGGGGAGAATGTAACGACCCAGCTAGTCGTCTCATGAGTTACTGCTCCGTTTTCCCCATTTCTATTTTATTATGCTTCGTTACCTGTGTTTTATGTAATCACGTTGAATGGGTTGCGTTCGGAGTAGATTTGGTAAGAGATGAGACACTTAGTCTCTTTCAAGAAGGTTTAAGTTGTTAAAGACAATCGGATGTTGACTTATGAGTTAGAGGGCTCGGATGTAATTTCAGACGATTCGGTTAGCTTCGGGAGGTGATTTATGACTTAGGAGTGTGATCGGAATCGGTTTCGGAGATCCCGTGTAGAATTAGGCTTGAATTGGCGAAGTTAGAATTTTGGCGATTTCCGGTTGATAGGCGAGATTTTGATCCGAGGGTCGGAATGGAATTCCGAAAGTTACTGTAGCTTCAATATGTAATTTATGACTTGTGTGCAAAGCTTCAGGTCATTCGGACATGGTTTGGTTGGGTTTAGATCAAAAGAGTGATTTTGAAGATTTTGAAATCCTTAGGCTTGAATCCAACGCGAATTTGGTGTTGAGAGGTTGTTTAGAACGTTCCGAAGGTTGGAACACGTTTGAATGGTGTTATGGGATAATTGGCATGTTTAGTTGAGGTTCTAGAGGCCTCGGGTGAGTTTCGGGAGGTTAAACAGACTAATTCATCGTTGGAAAAGAAAGTTGCAGAAAAACCAGATGCGAGAATGCGGACCGCATATCTCAAATGCGGACCGCATATCTCGCAATGAGATCGCAAACCCAGGCAGGTTCCTAGGCAAAGTTCAGGTCAGAAATGCGGTAGGAATGCGGACTGCATATCTAACATGCGGACCGCATATCTGACATCGAGACCGCAAACTGAGATAGAAACCTGGACAAAACGTAACGCCAAAAATGCGGTCGAAATGCGATCGCAAACCTGAAATGCGGACTGCAAACCATGCTTCATGTTGAAATTGAAGTGAAGGCTAGGGCCACTTTTGCGGTGGCTACGTCAAATATGCGGACCGCATATCTGTTCTGCGACAGATATGCGATCGCATATAGGGCCGGACATGGGTGTTTTTGTCTCGATTTTTTGCCCCTTTATAAATAGAAAATCAGTGCCCATTTGCCATGTAAGACTCATTTTCGATACTCACGAAGAGAAACACCTCCAAACACCTTAAAATCACAACAAATCAACCTTAAAACTACATCCAAAGGACATTTCTTGGACAAATTCTCAAGAAGAGTGTTGACCATCCTAAACGACATTGGGACCATAGAGCTCGGGTTGAAGCAAGTATTGAGGAAATTCTTGGAATATTTCCAAGGGAAAAACATCGGGGTAAGTGTTCTTGACGTAATCTTGATCAAAATTACCCAAACCTACTGCTATTCTAGTTGGTAATTGTGATTAAGTTAGGAAAAATTTTAGAAAAAGCCTTAAGTTTAGATTTAAGATTTGGAGGTCGATCCGATGTCGGAATTCGATAAATTTTGTATGGTTGAACTCGTGAGGAGATAAGGAACCCGTTGGGATGGAAATTACTGAATTTCGAGAAGTGGGCCCGAGGCTCGGGTTTTGCTAATTTTGGGATTTCTTAGTATTTATTGATTGTTTTCGAGTGGGCTTTGTTCCCTCAACATATTGTGACGTAATTGTTCTGAATTTGGATAGATTCGACGCACGTGGAGGCCAATTCGAAGGGCAAAGGCATCGCGGGCTAGGGATTTAGCCGGTTCGAGGTGTGTAGTGATTGTAAATGATGTCCCGAGGGTTCGAAACCTCGGATTTGCACATCGTAGTGCTATATTGAAGTGAGGCACACACTCGATGATGAGCGTGGGGTCGTTTACTACTGTGACTGTGACTTGTTCCGTCCCGATTGATGGTTTTTACTACATATTTGATTGAAACCTATTTGATATCATCATGTTTTGGGCTGATTGCCATATTTGGGCTTCGTGCCAATTGTTTGAACCCTCCGGGGATTTTTATCACTATTTCCTCACTATTTGTACTTATTACTTGAACTCAGTCATGTTGTTTCCACTGTTGTACAACTCAGCCACTTTTTACTCAGTTTTGAGATTTACACAATATTTGAAATGATGTTTGGGCTGAGAACTACTATTTTACTATGCCCCGAGGGGCTTGTGATGATTTTCTGACTGAGTGCGGCCGAGGGCTAGGTGTGAGGTTTTACTGAGTGATATGAGGCCCAGGGCCTGAGATACTGTATATACGCCACGACGTGGCTTGATTGATCTGAGGCCGAGGGTCTAGATGTATGCCACGAGGTGGCTTGATATAGCGCTTGGGCCGTAAGGGGCCCCTCCCGGAGTCTGTACACCCCCAGTGAGCGCAGGGTACCCAGAGATAATACAGTTGGTAACAATGACAACTGTAGGTTACGGTTGGTAACAATGACAACCGGTAACTAGAGATGTTAAAGTTGGTAACAATGACAACTGTAGGTTCCAGTTGGTAACAATGACAACTGGTAACCAGAGCTGTGAGATTGATACTGAGCCCAGGAATATTACAGTTGGTAACAATGACAACTGTAGGTTACGGTTGGTAACAATGACAACCGGTAACCAGAGATATTACAGTTGGTAACAATGACAACTGTAGGTTCCAGTTGGTAACAATGACAACTGGTAACCAGAGCTGTGAGATTGATACTGAGCCCAGGAATATTACAGTTGGTAACAATGGCAACTGGTAACCAGAGCTGGGAAGATTTTTAAATGATTTCTTACTGATTTACTGCTTCATTATGCATTGCCTTGTGCTTTACGTGTTTCCTTACTTTCAGTCATTATTTATATGTGCTACTCACTGAGTTGGAAGTACTCACATTACTCCCTGCATCATGTGTGCATATTTAGGCGGTATTGATTCCGCTCCGAGGAATTGACTACGATTGTCAGAGCTGTGACTCAAAGACTACGAGGTAGCTGTTGGCGTCTGCAGCCCCGTATCTCTTTATATTGTATTTCCACTTTCTTCAAACAATTGTGTCAGAGATATAGTAATAGTAATCTTGTTATTAGGATTTCATTAATTGCTCATGTCTTTGTGACACCTCGTTTTCGGGCTGTTGTTGGGATGGTTCACTATGTTTTTCCGCAAATGACTGCTATTAAACTGTGTTGTGTTGTTCGCTTGTTAAATTAACCGCTTAAAATGAGTTAGGGTTCGAATTGGCTGGCCTTGTCTTCATGAGAGGCGCCATCACGACCAGGTTTGGGATTCGGGCCGTGACAGTCGAATCCCACAGAGAACTAAGGTTTAGCTACAACTGTTTACTATCACTAAGAAGAAAAGCTTGGACAATTTCTAAGTTATTAATATTAAGATTATTGTTTTGATTAACTAACAAATTAAATTAGTAGATTAACAACTAGGGATACTAAGGGTTAGAGACAAGATTACAGAAGTCTAGAGTTATGATTTCCCCAATTGTTGGAATCCTTCCCGCTACGTCTTCTATAATTTTGGCTAAGTATTCTCCATCAAACCCTAGATGGGAAAATTTAGCTACTCATAACCATACTCACAATCATGATAATAATTGAAAGCATTAAAATACAGATTAAGGAAGAACTGAAGAGAAAACTCTTGTGATTCGTTGCTTCCAAGTGTTCGAGTAGCCTTCTTCCCTCTCCAATAATGTCCCCCAAAAACGTATTCTCAAAATCGTCTTTTTTTTGGTCGAATCTGCTCTAAAAAACGTCTGTGTCTCTTAGACATGTTTATGGAGTATTTATAGGTTAGGTTTTGAATTCCTTGAGTTCAAATCCGGGTTGGAGACTTTTTACCCTCGACTTTTAATTATCGGGCTATAGACCTCGCGAAGCCAGGTTTATAGCGTGGTCAACCTGGCTATGGACCTCGTGAAGCCTGGTCTTTAGCACGGTCAAGCTGGCTATAGACCTCGCGAAGCCTGGTCTACAGCATGGTCAAGCTGGCTATAGAGCTGGCTTTACTTGATCTGTAGCACGGTTTGGATACTTGACATTTTTGTGCTCTTTTGTTGTATTTTCGTCATCTTTTTGTGCAACATTTGCTTGTCTTTGTCTTCCGATGTTCCTACACAATAAATAATACAGTTTAGCTCAAATGTCGCACAACATATTTAGATCCTTTTCCGATGAATAAATTACCCAGATTGATTTGTAGGCTTATATCCATTATGGGTTTGGAGGGTTCTATTTTTGTGTATAAATAAATTACTCAGATTGATTTCTATCTTTCTACGAATTTCCTACAATTCGAATATAGATGGATGCAGTTTGTCTTCCAATTACACTGTTTTCCAATATGGATGATTGCCTGCATTCTGTTTGATTGCTTTTTTGGTTTTGTAGAGAAGTTATATAACCCAAAAACTGGGTTTTGAGAATAAATAATTGAATATTTTTCTAGGCCACTAAAATTTTGTTTGATTAAAAGTATTCGCAAATAACCAATAATAATGATTTAGAAAGAAATAAATAAACAGAATAAAAGTGATTAAACAGAGGAGATAATTTCTTATTTTTTGTGTCCGAAAAATCTCCGATAGGCGTAGTGATCTAGTCATAAAGCTATTCGAAGAAATTATAATAGTACATGATGACTTTGGATATAAAGAGAGTTTTTTTTTTAAGTTTTTCTTGTTGATGCCCCCTTCAGATAGGTTCATAGTATATTTATAGTCAAGAAATTAAGTGGTAGCTCCGAACCCTCAGGCTGTACTTGAAGAGAGTGGGTTGCAGGAGCAACACTCCAGTTGGCTCTTAACCTTTTGGCATAACAAAATAGGCCATAATTTTGGAAAAATTCAGTTTTTTTTACCAAGTCTCTGACGGCTTCTGATCTTATTCATGTCTTGCCTTCTCAAATGGTTCCGTATCGAGCTGGGAAGCAATTTCGACCACAACTCTCATGCTCCGAACTCATGACTTTGAAATTCTCCATGTGCCGTTCCCCCATCATGCCATGTATCGAATCTAAATTTTACCAAAACAGATAGTCCCCGCATTTCTTGGACATATTGCAAAGAGATGCGAAAGATTATCCCCGAAAAATATTGCTCGACCCCCTTTCTTGATACAGACGCAATCATCATTTTTTTATTTCATCAGTGACGTGATTGGACAAGAATTTTTTATTTGATACACGTGGCAGCGCAGTGTTGGTTCAGCTGACAGCTTCATTCCTAAAGGGCATTATGACTTTTTTATGACATGGAGTCTTTTCCTAGTTTGATGGTTATGAAAAGACTAGGGACGTGTTAGTATATATAGACATTCGATCCTTGTACTTGCTACTCATTTTCATTCCTTCCTTTTATTACTTTCTTTTCACATATTTCTCATCTCTTTTCCTCTTCAAGGTTCTATGGATTCTGAGGCCATCACATCTTTTTCCATTAAACACTAGTTTTCATTACCATCGATCATCACTTCAATTCCTTTGGTTCCCATGGATGTGAGTTCTTCAGTCCATGTTTCTACTATCCACACGGTAGAAGAGGCTTCATTGGCTTCTTCAGAAAAGGGAAAGAAATTCCAATCCTCCCATAAGGGCAGGAAGGGTAAACATAATTCTGAGCCCTCCATTTTTGATATTCTTCCCAAGAGTTTGGATTTTGAGGCGGATATAAGATTGTGGAATAAAGCTCTTGAACAATATGTGACCTGTGGACAACAACAATTCGTTGGTACGCGAGGATCATGTACCTCTTATTCGTCAAGAATGTCATTGGGGTGACCACGTGGTTGTTCATGTTCCTCAGGAGCATGAGAGAATCACTAGCTGCTGGGGAAGTTTTTATTTCGTGCATACCTATCTTTTTCTTGGATTCCACCCCCCGATACTATAAACAAATTGTTCCGGAGTCAATTTCTCTCTTCAACACCTTCTCAACTTATTTGTTCCAAAGCCGTTCACAGGCAGTTTGGTCTCGGTTGTCAGTCATGGTTTAAGGATTCTCGTGGATGCAGAAGATGATAATGACATGGGTTGGCTCGACAGTTTGTATTGATTCCCACGAGGGAATTAATATCTCTTGAAGATGGCTTAATTCTAGAGATATGAAATCATGATTGTAAGGATATCTCTCTAGTTTCAATTATGACTATTTTCATCGTTCCCTTATATTGTTATTCCCTTGTCGCAACTATTATGTTGGCTCCAATTAAAGTGCCCGACATAGAGGAGTGGGTCAAGAAGATTATGTCCTCTTTTTTATGCTTGAGAGAACCTAGAGGAACATATCCGGCGTCTCAAGGTGGAGAGTTGTAAGTCTTAGTGAGTCTCCCTTTTTTCTCGCTTGTATTACTCTCACACTTCCTTTCCCAATTGTAGGCATTACCCTCAGAAAGGCGCCCTCACACGTGCTAATAAATCTTCCAACCTCCGTTGATTCTACTCAAGAGAGAATCAAGCATTTGTATGCTCTACGGCGGCGAGCAGTTTCATCATATCCTATTCATGTGAATGATATACTTCAGCCCCTCCCCCAAAAAGACCAATTCCAACTTCTAGATAGGTCCAGACGGTGTTCATGGCGGCCTTCGAGTTCACATTCGGACCGAACCCCCTCAAGGCAGTAGTCCCATCTTAGTCGAGGACGATGACATAGAGTCCGCGAGAGGTGGATTTTCCCCTTTTGATCGAGGGAGAGATGTGGCCGAGGAGAGCTTCGCTGAGGTTTTACCATTCCCGTGGCTCTACCGAATTATCAGATTCCTCACCCCCTTCAGTTGGTTTCTTTGAGCCGCATCAACACTCGTCACATAATAGTTGCAATTCCAGATAGGGCTAACCTTCTCGATCACGTGGAAGGAAACAAAATCTTGTTGAAGGAGATGATCGGTCCCTTAGAGAGGTAGAGCTTGGAGAACCGTTATGGTGCTTACTTGGTGGGCGATCTTCTTTACTGTACCTTTCAGGTATGATTCTTTACATCTTACCTCTCTGTTTATGATGCGGCAATCGCGCTGTGACCATATTTTTGTTTGTCACCTTTGTAGGCCAATCTGATCTCAACTCAGATCCGGGACATGTATGCAGACCGAGGCAGACTTGAAAACTTGGAATGCTATAAATTTGCCTTGAGCATCTAAATCTGAGTCAATACCAGCAAAAATATTTTTGAACAAAGTTCTAGCACAATGTCATAGGTTTCCGAAGAAGAAGAGCAAAGCAAACGAAGCATGCCCAAAATTAAACCAACTCCGCTACAAAAAATACCATCGGGTTTCAAAGTAGCACGATCTAATTCAAATATATCACCCAATTGAGCGCGTCTAACTTATCTTTTCACAGTAGCAGGATCATTATAATTGACGCTATTGAGTTCACCGCCGTAAAACTCAAGATTTAGGAATTCAAGTTAAAGGATGTGCATGCTGACAGGGAGACTTATCGGCTTTCGTTGAAGTAATCTAAGGGTGAGTTGTAGTCACTGAGAAAGGAGCTTGAGTTGTAGGGCATAAGATATTCGATGAGGATCAATAATTTAGAGAATGCTCTTACTAAGAAGGATGCCCATGCGAGTCGCTTGTCTGATGAACATGTGCAACTAAAGTATGACCTAGCTTCAGCTCATATACGGGCATCTCACCTTGAGCAAGTTCTTGAGTCATGGAAGGGATCCACCGAGGCCCTTCGAGCAGAGGTGGATTAGTTGAGGAATGAAAGGAATCGAGTAGTTCGGGATTTTAACCAGGTGGTCTGGCAGTCAGAGCTTGCCCAGAATGTCATTTTTATGGAGTCCAAGTTGTCAACTTTGAAGAGTGTATAGGTCGGTATCCCCAATTTGGAGGCGGAGATCAAGACGCTAGAGGAGGTGGTGACTGAGGCACGGTATACTTTAGTCCTACCTCTCACACTTTGGATGGTGATAAGTCCTCGAATTTTCAAAAGAGACGGATTGATGGAAAGCCTAGCGAACCATGCTCCGGCCCTTTAATTCGAGTCGAGTCACACTTCCTGGTTCGATGCCTCTAAATCAACAGTCTCCTTCGCCCTCGACGGGAAATCAAAAAAGTCTTTGCAGTTAACCAGAATCTAGTATTTTTTGGGACTATTTTTATTTTCCCAAGGAATTTTCTCCTTGTGTTTTTATTATGTAGTCTTTCTTTTTTGCTGTTGGGGGCACAATGTGTGTGCCCTATGATGTACTCGGGTAATGACCTTCAATATTAATGACAATTGTCTTTGTTTTCTAGATGTTTGAGTGATTTTTGTTTTTAAAATGTTGTTTTGGAATGTCTATGCATGGGGCCTGCATTCTCTAGCTCGAGATCCAGCCCTGTTATCTGGCTACTTCGGAACCAATTTTGGCTCCATTGCTGGAAGGTCCATCAGCTCGCACCATTGTAGCGTATGGTCGAGTTAATTTTCCTTTTTGATAGTAGCATAACGTTCGAGATAAACTCTTAGTGGGAACGTGCATCTCCTCTGACAGACGTCTTTTCAACTTCGTCATATCAAAAGGTCACATCTATCTAATGCTGAAAACACGTGGCCTCGCCTTTTGGAAATTGATGGATTCCGTCACTTCTCGAGGCGATGATGATCATTTATAAAAGCCAAAAGGAGTGCACTGATTCTCACTTTCACTTGTCATACTTTTTCTTCTTTGTTTTTCTCCATCTTCAATCCCTCTTATCTTGCTAACCTTTTGAATGAAAGAGCTTTTCATCAAATTTTTTTGCTATCCTCTTTATTGTGACATATTTTAATGGATTTTCAAGACCGCACCCCTTCGGCAGAGAGACCTTCTTCTGTTACTGTCGTGCGTGAAAACACTCCTGTTGTTGTCACTCATGTGGTCATAGTGGAGGTGTTGCTTCCTTACGCACACGCAAGTATACGTGATCGACAAGTAATATAGGACAATGAGTCCGGATTATCGTACCCAAGGGACTTAAGTTACTACTTTATAACAACTAATATCGTTATTTAATCAAGCAAAGATCAAGTTTAGTATATAGTTTATTCTAAATTGTAATTCTAATTCAAATCTAGAAATTGCAAAGAACAAATATGTATTTTGTAATCAATGAAACAAAGATTCCGGGGTTGTGATTATATTCCCAATCCTATTGCGTTCTAATTGACTTATCGTTCATATAGTTAATGTAAGATTGCTAATTAATCGATAATGATACTTATAGCCCTCTTCCGAAGTACTATTCGCCTATTCCTAACAAGATTAATGCCTATATTCCTATGGAATTAATCTAGCAAGAATGCATGAAGAACACGATTATATAATTAAGCATGGTGGTTAAGTATATTCCTATCTTAACCACGAATCCGCTCTTTTTAATAAAGTTAAGAACATGCTTTCTTCAATTCCTATTCTAATCTAAACTTGGTTTTCCCAAACATAGCATAGATAATTGATAGAACTTAATTGGTGGCCAAAACAATTAAGAAATTAAGCATAGAATTGAAGAAACAATCTTATCCACATTAACTATTAACACGAATCCGTCAACTTAGAAACACAATATTCATGGCTAATCACAACCCCAGAACAAGGGGTGATTAGCCACTCATGTTCAACAAAAACAATTAACTAAAGAAGAAAACTAAAATAGAGATACTAGTTTTGATTGATGAACTGAGAATTTGATGATGTTGTTGATGTTCCTAGCCTCCCTTTTGCTCCAAAATCACGTTCTTCC
>MCJB01002944.1:0-10839 GCA_002018475.1 Nicotiana obtusifolia
AATCATTTACTTTGCGTGATGATTTCATGTTTGGATTCAAAACTTTGGTAGTCACGAACTAGTATCAATGATGATTATGTAATTAGTGACATATTTTGATTAACATTGCAATTCTCCAATAATTTAAAAGCGGAAAAGCGGAATAAGTAAAATGCACAATAGGTTAATAATAGGTATTAAAATCAGATAATAAGCCAATTATAGCAATTGAGCGACCGTGCTAGAACCACGGAATCCGAGGGTGCCTAACACCTTCCCTTGGGTTAACAGAATTCCTTACTTAGAATTTCTGGTTCGCAGACTTAGAAATGAAAGTCGAAATTTTCCTCGATCTGGGATAAAAATACAACGGTGACTTGGGACACCAATTAAATATTCCAAGTGGCGACTCTGAAAATTAAATAAATAATCCCATTTCGAATAATGTCACTTTAATTGGAAAAAACTCCTTTTAATGCATTTCCTCCCCGGGATGTATGAAAAAGGAGGTGTGACAGCTCTGGCGACTCTGCTGGGGAGGGAACCCAGAACCTCTTGTTCAGGGTTCAAGAATTCGAGCTTGAAATGATTGTTATTTTTGGCTTTTATCTGATTTTATTACCTGTTATGCCTAATGTGCTAAATGCCGCTTTTTACCGCTTTGATATTATTTGATATGTATATAAAACTGTGCCGAACCTTTCTCTTCTCATCTCCGGGAGATGCACGCTGGTCGTGATTTCCCATTCTGTTAGTGTTCTACCTTATATAAGAAAGAGGCCGGACAAGTTACAAAGCCGGGTGGCCTTTTGGTGCCCCGTACGTAGCCCCCTCCTCGACTCGAGTTGTCCGCTCGGGTTCACCAGTCTAGAACAATGCCCAGGTTTCAGCTTAGAATAACATAATCTCATTCCGGATCCCTAGTAGGAACGTTTATTTGCATCATGTGCATTTGACTTAGGGGACTCAACACAGGGGTTGGGTCCGTCTAGGACAGGTGACCCCGAAATCAAAGACCATCCTGATGCATAATTTACGTGCTACTTGTTCATTATATTCACCTCGGTTTGCGTATTCATCGGCTTTTAGAATAAAATAAAATATAAAAAAAAAAAATAAAAAAAAAAATAATAATAAAAAAGTAAATGAAAATGATGAAAGGCGAGGTATGAGAAAATTGAGGGTTGTTTATACAAAAACCTAGTGTTCAAAATAAGTCAAAATTCTATCGAAATTTTTTTTTTTAAAAAAAAAAATCTAAAAAAAAACTGAAAAAAAAAATTTCTTACTTTTTCTAAATATTCTTTTTCTTTTGCAAAATGAAATAAAAGTTTTTTTTTAAAAAAAATATTTTATTTTTTTTAAAATTAAAAAAAATATACAAAAAAAAAATAATGAAAAAAAAATTCTTCTTGATTTTTGATAATGAATAAAATCTCATAAATTTGAGGTGACAAAAAATGTTTCTTTCGTTCTTGGAAAAATTTCTTTATTTAATAATTCAAAAAAAAAATCCAAAAATACACTTTCTTCTTTTTAGTATTTTAGGATATTTCGAAAATGAAAGTGAAAGTGGTTAGGTAGCGTCGTCTTTGCATAAATAGCTCAAATATCTCCAAAAGAGCGCCGGAAAGCTGTTTTTGCAAAAACGATCATCTATTTCAATCTTGGGCCACTTAACAAGCACAACCCTAAAATCTTCCCTTTCGAAGTGCTGAAGGGCCGTATTTGCAAGAGTAGTCGTGTTTACAAAATGACTCTTTTTAAAAAAAAAAAAAAAACAAAACAAAAAAACGAATAGAGCAAGAGTGTAATGAAAATCAGGAGTGAAAGTCAGAAAGCAAAAAGAGAAAGAAATAGGCAAAACCGGAATGAGACACGCAACTGTCGTGAAGCATGTAGGAATACATTTAACTGCTTAGGTGCATCACACTCTAATGTGCGATTACCTATCTGCTATTTGCCTAAAACTCACCGGTTTGCTGTTTGAGTGAAGGTTTTGTTTTTCGGTAATTGATTTTGTGGTAACATGGCACCGCATCCATACTTCACAAGGTCGAAGGGAAGTGTCGAAATGACTTCTGAGATAACTTCACCAATAGTTCCAATTGCAGAAGAGAATCCAATCTCAGACATCTTGGTTTCAGAATCGGCAGCTGCCGAAGAAAACAGATTATTGCGTCTCCGCATGATGGAAATGTGGGATGCCTGGACGAACGGAAAGGAACCACCAAATGCCATTCTCGGATTTCCCGAACTCCTTCCCAGGGCCAGTGGGACTTCCAATATCCCAATATGCTACCCACTGGGTCACCCTACCATCACTACTAATTTTGTAGGGACGCCTTCACGGCTGATGAAATTGAGGAAATATGTGGGCCATGAAACAGATGTTATATGAAATCCACATGGTTCAGCCCGGGGAAGGCTCGAGCATTACTGAGGGGGTGTACATGGGACCAAATGCTAAACTGCAAAATTGGAAGGCTACGCCATTCCCAAACAGGCGGGAGTCCCGGTAGACCGGTCTTGCCACATTTTTCTGCATCACGAGTTATTTCAGGGTGTAGCTCGGATGTTTTGTTTAAGCTTTTCCATCTTTAGTTTCCTATCTTTTAAATTCTAAATATAAACCCCTTTTATCTTCAAAATAAAATAAAATCAATATTTCATTATTCATCTCTTTTGATTTTGTTTCCTCTTTTCAGTTTTAATAATGCGGCTTTACATAACGTGACATGCTTGCGGACTTCATGCCCAGATCCAGGCACACTGTCTAACTGTGAAATAATGAACTGAGAACCCGCACTACTGTGCGCACATCGATTGGGGCAACACCATATCTTTAGGTCTATGGTACTGAAGCCGTGATGCTTGGAGAACTTGAAATTCCTTCCCTTCGGATCATTGTCGAAGCTGAAATTGAAGATAGTGAGTGGGTCAAAACCCGCCTGGAACAGCTAACCCTAATTGATGAAAAGCGAACGGCCGCGGTCTGCCATGGGCAGTCATACCAGCAAAGAATGGCTCGTGCTTACAATAAGAAAGTACGGCCCAGAAATTTTGAAGTGGGGCAACTCGTTTTAAGGCGCATTCTTCCTCATCATCAGGAAGCAAAAGGAAAATTCGCTCCTAATTGGAAAGGCCCATATATCATCAGAAAGATATTGCCGAGAGGAGCATTGTACTTGGGGGACATTGAGGGAAATGATCCTGAAACAACAATGAATGCAGATGCAGTAAAAAGGTACTATGCATAATCTTTCTGTTTGAGATGACGAAGGCCTTCATTTCTGCTATCCAAACACTCCAATCCTTTGTTAACCCGTTGAGCCAGTTATTTTTCTTTGTTCACCCTCTTTGGAAATCACTGGAAAGTTTAGCTAAAACAAAAAAAAAAAAAAAAAAAAAAAAAAAACAACGTATCCTGAACTACGTCTGACTTGATTCCGAAAGGATACGTAGGCAGCCTCTCCCTGAGGTTCAGTCACACCAAAATAAAATCCAAATTCCCCCAAAAGTAAAACTGGGGCAGATGTTATAATGTTCGGCAGTGTTTTCGCCTGAAATGTTCCAAAGTTGTAATCCAATCCAAATCCTGTTTACCCAATACCTGTTCAAGTCCTTCTGATCAATCGGAGAAAGGTTTCCAAAATCAGAAAATGCATTCAAAATGAGAAGAACAAAATGAGAGAGTCTTATTGGTGAAAACCCACACGGGCACCATAAGGCGACGTGAGCAGAGAGATTGAAAAATGAGAGAGTCTTGATAGTGAAAACTCGCAAAGAGCACTACAAGGCGACGGTGAGAAGAGAAATGAGAGAGGTCAATTGGCGAAAACCCGCAAAGGGCGTCATTGATTGAAACATAGGAATCTTCGTCACTGTTGGTACTGAAAGAGTCCTGGCAAAGTTTCTCGGTTTCAGAATATAGATTGTGAGGGGTTCATGAGGAATTGGATAGTTGTGCAGATCGAGCATCCAGTCCAAGAAGCATGTCATGTCTATGAGAAGTCTGCATGCACCCCAGATAAGTCCTTCTCCTTTCCCCCGAAAGGGACACTTTCTTAAATCCATTCTCTGCTTACTTTTCTTTGAATCCCTTTCAGTCTGATTCTGCTTGCAAAACTAATACCAAAGAAAAGGTGGCAAGATTGGTTTTACAAGGTCCCGCTAATAAAAGCCAGATCGAAAGAAGTACCAGCCTCAGCGAGTGCATCAAGTCGGATCCGACTGGCCATGATGGCTAATGCTCTGAAACCTTAAATTGATGAAAAAATGAAAAGAAAGCCAAAAACGAAAAGCCTCAGAGACAAGAAAAGTCAAAAGGCAGAGTTCCGTATGGGCAAGCGGCCACAAATTTTGCAAAATTGAGTCCTTTGGTTCAAGAAAGAAATCGACTTTCAAAATCAAGCAAAAGCGGAGGTTCTTGCTGAAAGTTAGGCCATGATCAAGCCATCAGAAACATCAAGGCCACAAAACCAATCACCTTTTCAAACTAACAATTGTTCTTTGTTTGAAAACAGGAATTTGGTGCAATCCAAATCCACCTCGCAAGAAGCAGGTGTAACCAGAAGGAAAACTGCGCGAAGACTAAAAGCAGCTTCGCAGCAATAATCACAGGGAAGTCATCTCCAAACTCCTTTTTGCATTATTTTTAGATCTCTTTGGCATAACTCAAAGACTTCTGTTTTTCTCTTGTCCCCGGCATAACCCGTGGACCTCCTTGGCATAACCTAGGGACCTTTTTATTTTTTCCTTTATCCCTAGCATAACCTGTGGATTCCCCGGCATAACCCGCGGACCTCTTTGGCATAACCCAAAGATCTTTTCTTTCTTTTGTCCTCGGCATAACCCGTGGATTCCCTTTGGCATAACCCAAAGGTCTTTTTCTTCATCCCCGGCATAACCCGCGGATCTCTTTGGCATAACCCAAAGATCTTTTCTTTCTTTTGTCCTAGGCATAACCCGTGGATTCCCTTTGGCATAACCCAAAGGTCTTTTTTTTTCATCCCCGGCATAACCCGCGGATCTCTTTGGCATAACCCAAAAGATTTTTCTTTTCTCCCCGGCATAACCCGTGGATTCCCTTTGGCATAACCCAAAGGTCATTTTCTTTCATCCCCGGCATAACCCGCGGATCTCTTTGGCATAACCCAAAGATTTTTCTTTTCTCCCCGGCATAACCCGTGGATTCTCTTTGGCATAACCCAAAGACTTTTTGTTTTTCTTCATCCCCGGCATAACCCGCGGATCTCTTTGGCATAACCCAAAGACCTTTATTTTCTTTTCTCCCGGCATAACCCGTGGACTCCTTTGGCATAACCCAAGGGCCTTTTTCTTCTTCCTAGCATAACCTAGGAATTCTTTTTCTTTTCTCCAGTAGAATAGGTCGACAATACTCTCGGCATAACCCAAGAACTTTACTTCCTTAGCATAACTCGTTTGGTGCAACCCTTCTTTTGTTTGTTAGATTTTAAGTACAAATAACTCACAAAGTCGTCCCAGTATTAGGCAGGCTAATTTTGTTCGTTTGATTGGTGTCTGAACAAGTTTCTCCTCGAGGCACAAGGTCCAAGATGGACCGGAGAATGAACCTCAATCCAAAATAAAGAAAAGAAAAGAATGAAAGGGAGCAAATTCAAATGCTGCAATGAACAAGGACACGACATATTCAAAATTTGACTGAAGTCACAAGCCTTGTATGTCTCGCCTTGATTCAAAAATTGAAATCAGCACCTACAATTGATGAGTATCTGGGATAAAATAAATCGGTGACTTGGAACACCAATTAAATATTCCAAGTGGCGACTCTGAAAAAATAAATTAAATAATCCCATTTCGAATAATGTCACTTTAATTGGAAAAACTCATTTTTATACATTTCCTCCTTGCCGGGGGAGCGCACGAAAAGAGGCGTGACATCCAGCATTCACCCCTCTTATGGCCTTGTTTTTTACATTTCTTGCAGTATTTAGGCATGTAATCATATTTAATTTTAATCCATTTCGGCTCCCCTGGACCCGTCTCATCTGCTTCTTCAATAATCTTTATCCTTTGAGGCAATGTGGCTAATAGGTTTACCTCAACTTTGACCTTAGCACAACTAGGTCTTGTGCCATTTTTTGTGGCCTCGTTTGTTTTCCACCATGGGCTTCATTTAGTGCATCTCATCTGCCAAAGATCACCTTGAGCCTTCGAATAAAAAGCTGGCTTGGACAACAAATGAATATATTCCTCCATTAATGTTAACTTGATCAAGACATTCTTATCCTGAACCAAACCTATTAAACGTGGGCCTTTTAACTCACATTGAATTGGGATACCTTCCTTTACTCATGTATCACTAGGATTCCATAGGAAAACTTCCACAAAACTGCGAGATGTAATCCTTGATGCATTATTGATTGCTTAACTTATATTTTATTCCATTGCACCATTGGTTCTCCATGTAACTGTTCGACTGGCTTTACATTTATTGTTTGTACGTGCATGGGGGCATTTAAAGCTTGGGACTGTAATAGTTTCACGTAGTTAGGTATTGAATTAGGGTTTTGTCGGTGTTTGTGAAGGTTGTTTAGGGTTGGAAGACGATTAACCAACCTCTTTTAGAGGTTGGCTAGTGGCCGGCGCGGCCATTGAAGCTCTTTCTCTCTCTAGTCGCCTCAGAATCGCGCAAAATCGCTCAGAATCGCCAGAGCTTCTCTCTAGGTCATTCTAAAGAAGAAGAAAAATAGAACATTGGAGAGAGAGAAAAAAATAGAGATTGTGTATGTATTAGAAATAAAAAAATTGATTCCTTTCTAGTGGTAGTTCTCATCGTGTTTGTGGTTAAAGAAGTAGGGAGTTAATGTATATTTATGTGAATGTGGAGTTGTAGTTTGACATAACTGTGAAGTTTTGAATGGTTAGGTTTATGTATTAAAGTGCTTAGGGAGGTGTAGTCAGTCTTATATCCAAATGTAACCTACCCATCCCATAGCTAACATTACAACCAATTAAAGTCCTACTTGATCCTTGACTGAATGAGCTCAATTAGTAGAGTAGTACACTGTGGCAAAAACCTATTGTGAGCACGTGATTTTTGCCCTGCCCAAAATACTCCTACAAAAACAATAAATATTTTTTAATTGATTGTTGGCCATTTTAGGAATTCTATTAGATTTTAATTACTCATATCTAATTTGTTAATTAATTAATGAAAATACCAAAAATATCATGCATTGCATTTAGGATTTATTTTACATTTTTAGGATTGAATTAGTAATTAATTGTTTTACATAATTGAAAACCATAAAAAATGATTCATTTTATAATTTTTAATTCTTAGGTCCAAAGGTTATTGAGAACAATTTTGCATTTTAGGTGAATTAAGATTTTAGTTACTAAGTTTTCTAGTTTTAGCAATTAAATTAATAAAAGGGAAATGAAGTAAGAAGTAAAATCGGACTGGGCCAAGGTTTAAAAATTAAACCTGGCCCAATTACTCTTACTGGACTGGCCCAATTCCCCTTTACCCCTCCTTTAATCTCTAAAGCAAAAAGCAGAACCCTTTCTTTCCTCTGCCTTCACGCCCAAACACCCCTCTTCCTCCTATTCATCTTCTTCCACACGCCTAAAAGCTCAAGAAAAACCCACTTTCCCCACTTCCCCCATTTCCCTCCACTCATGTACCCACTCACACACACTCATGTACCCACTCACACACACTCATCATCACACTCACAAAAAAAAAAAAAAAAAAAAAAGAAGAACCCATCTGTATAAAAGGGAAAAAAAAAAAAAAAAAAGAACCAGGAAAAGGGAAACGAAAGAAGGCAGAAACGAAAAAGAAAGAGAAATAAGAGAAAAGAGAGAAGGGAAACGAAAGAAGGCAGAAACGAAAAGAAAGAGAAATAAGAGAAAAGAGAGGAGGAGAACGTTGAGAGGCAGAAACCAAGAAAAAAAAAGAACGAGAGAATGGAGGAGTATTGGGTCTTCTTCTCAAAGGCAATTAGCAACTTTTAACCACCCGAAATAGCCCCTTTTTCTCTCCATTTAAACTCAACTGAAAGCAGCTTCGAAGTATCACCTTAGAGCAGTCCCGTTTGCGCCTAAAATAACGGTATTTTGGTCAGTTTCGAGTCGAAGTTTTCCGACGAGCTTTTCCCGGGAGGTCGATTAGAGGTAGCGGATTGGGATTGCTGCTGTTGTTCATTGGCTGTTGCGTCGACGAGATTGTTTAATCGTCCAATTGGTATAGGTAAGTTCAAATATTTCCTGTAATTCCAGTTGGTTAAATTTGAATGAACGAGCTGTTAAATGTCTACAAACTTAATTTCTCGCACCCTCGGTTTGCTTTTCTTTCCATCTGATTGGTTGGTTCATTGTTTATAATCATGACTAGGATATGGGGCGACTCAATTGTTCCTGCTGTCATTTTCTTCAAAGAATTTGTTTATGATTGTTCTGTTTGAAACAAATAATAATTAGTACATGTATTATTATGCAACTGTTGTGTTAAAGTTTTAATATATCCTGTTCTGTCCATCTGATGCCAGTAATGTCAAATTGAAAACATTATCCTCCTTGTCGATATAAACTGTGCTGATGAGCCATGCTTTTGTTGTTGAATTACTGGCTACATTTAGAATCATACCCCTTCGCAGAGTTATTGGCTACCTCTGTTAATCGTACATCCTTTTGTAAGCATATGTACCGAAAAGGCATTGTCGATGTGAGCTGATAGTATAGCTAACTATATAAAATTATTGGCTTGTATACAAACGGTACTATGTTTACACATAAGTCCATGATTGATTTCTTTATAGTGGAACCTCATTACGGCCTATTAAAATGAGTTGGCTACTAATGCCAATCCCAAACATCTTGTAAATTAATGGAGGCGTGCCATATATATTTAATAACAATCACTGATGGCCCTTTTAATTAATCGAGTGTAATACTAGAATAAGTAAGCCTTTAACGCTATAAAGTCTGATAGCTCGATTTCAAGCGCAATTCATTAGATCGTGACTATGGGTACGGCTCCCGTGACATAGTGACGATGTTAATTTCGGGGTGCCTTTAGGTGACCCGATCTTGATAACTTTAGTTAATAAAGGCCTTCAAATTAATTTGAGGTGTGCTGTACCAAAAGAAATTACAAACATATGGCCCTCATCAATTAAAACACTTAGAAAAGCGAGGTGCGCTATTTAGTGAATTCCATGGCCCTCGACAAACTAAAACGCGTGACTTGCTCTAGGCGAGTTAGTTTATTAATTGAATTCCCTCAAATTCGGGTGCGCATTTATGTGACCCAAATCCAAAATCCCGATGTTTAATTAAAAGGTGTTACAAATTGCGGGTGCATTTATGTGACGTAATTTGTGACATATTTTTGATTAACATCGCAATTCTCCAATAATTTAAAAACGGAAAAGCGAAATAAAGTAAAATGCACCATAGGCTAATAACAGGTATTAAATCAGATAATAAGCCGATTATAACAATTAAGCGACCGTGCTAGAACCACGGAATCCGAGGATGCCTAACACCTTCCCTCGGGTTAACAGAATTCCTTACTTAGAATTTCTGGTTCGCAGACTTTAAAAAAGAAAGTCGAAATTTCCTCGATCTGGGATAAAAATAAATCGGTGACTTGGAACACCAAATCAAATATTCCAAGTGGCGACTCTAATAAAAATTAAATAAATAATCCCATTTCGAATAATGTCACTTTAACTGGAAAAACTCTTTTTATATATTTCCTTCCCGGGAATGTACGAAAAGGAGGTGTGACAAATTAACTCTGATAAGCAAAAAGAACCAAGAACCTATCGGGCAGAGTTAACAATGAGAGTAAGAAAATTGTTACTCTTACAATTTATTTGTATTATTACCTGATATCCTAGAGCATGATGAAAAACCCCTAGAAATTGATTGAAATGAAATAAATGTAACGAATACTTCGCATATCATTTCGGGAAATAACGATGTCGTGAGTACCAATTGAATGTATTAACAAATAGAAAGAGACCCGACAAGTTACAAAGCAAGATGGAATTGTAGTAATTATATTGTATAATTACAAGCTAATATAACTTCTAAAAATTTCTTTTATTTTTAAAATGCATTAAGTACTATTATTTTAAAACTATTTCTCTTCCATTTCTCTTATACTCATTTTTCAACCTTCCAGTGTGCTGCTTATAATGTGCACTTTCATACAATTTTGCAACTTCTCATATTTTACTTTTTTTACATTATTCTTTATTTTTTTATTAAACATAATTTTTTAATTTACTAACTTTATTTCTATTCATTTATATAAATAATTAATAAGAACAAATTATCTTTTAAACTCATATCTGTCTTTTGTTATTTAAAAAATACAACAAATCATAAATTTCATACTATATCCATATGAGTCGATAAAAAGTTAAATTCTTAAGAAGTTAATTAGTTAAAATATAGTCAATTTATCGATTATTCTTTACTATGTTAGTTATCGGCTTATAATTTATCGATTATATATATATATATAAGTGTGTGTGTGTGTGTTTATGTATTTATATTAAAGTTTAATTTTTTGTAGTTACCAGTTTTTTTCTTCTATCATTAGTATATTATTATAAAAAAATGCTTTCTAAGCTCAGTCTAACTTTCTTCTATTCACATGAGTAATTAAATTTGTTATTAAATTTTTTATTAATTAACTTAAGTAATAATATTATTTGTTTATAAGATATCAATTATTTTAGGAAAAAGGGCTAAATATATCACTCTACTTTGGTATATTGTTTACATCTACACTCCGTTATACTATCAGGACATATCTACCCTTACCGTTAACAAAACTTTTTAAAAATACCCCCC
>MCJB01002945.1:0-10833 GCA_002018475.1 Nicotiana obtusifolia
AATGTTGACGATTTTGGCGACGAATTAGCGACCGTCTTTGGTCGCTTCTGGATTTAAGTTTTTTTTTCATTTTTTTTTCTAATTTTGGCGACCAATTTTGGTCGCTTTTTGTGGTAGACCAACTTTGGTCGCTAATTGTTGGTCTCTAAAACCCTGATTTTTAGTAGTGTTTGGTATATAACATAAATTATATATATATATATATATATATATATATATATATATATAAATATTTCGACTATTATTTTAAAAACGACTATATTATATGCGGACATTTCCCCTTGACAAAATCCAAGTGCTTAAGTAATTAAAAGTTTACTTAGTTTTTAAAAGTAAGCTAGGAGGAGTCTACTAGCGCAAATGGCTTTCAATTGCTTTTAAAGCTAGACTTGCTTCTGTTTATTGTACTCCCTACAGCTCATCAGGTTTTTTATTAATGAAATAGAAGTTGTTAGTTAAAAGTCAAATTTAAGCTTTTAATTCTTCAAATGTTGTTATTTAAGATTTTCTTCTAAATTATTGATGACCACTAATCTAAAGCATGTCTCTGCGTTTACTTGGATTTAACTCTTTCATAAAAATGCCTTATGCAGGATGACTAAGAAGTAAAACACATTATAGTTTTTTTGAATTCTCATGCGGTATTCTATATTTGATATTCGTATTCGTATTTCGATTAGTTTGAATTCGCGTTGCGTAAAGTCCACCAAAAAGAAAAGTACTGCTTCCTAGATTTTTTCATTAGCAGGATCAAACTTAGAGATTACCGGTTAAGAGTTAAAATAGAGTATTATAATGGAGAAAGAGTAGATATAGCCGAGACAATAATATAATAAGCTGGAAACTAAAATATGGCCTGTTTTTAATTCACCTATAGCGTAAAATACTTGGCCAATGACATATATATTGACTGTCATTATTCAATTATAATACAATTGGTATTAATTAGGTGGCTGTAGAGTGTTTCGTCCCTTTCCACGTCCTGTGGCAAGTGGCAACTATTCTAACATCCGTTCTATGTCTTGTGTATCCATAAAGAAAAAGATAAAAATAGAAGAAATGCACCAAAGTAGTGTTTATCTAGCCGTTTAAGCTAAAAACGGTCCACAGTCACACTTGTGCATCCATGAAAAAAAGAGATAAAAATAGAAAAATTAACCAAAGTAGCATTTATCTAGCCGTTTAAATTAAAAATAATCGATATATATATATATATATATATATATATATATATATATATATATATATATATTTGATGATAATATATATAGAATAATATTTAATTAGTATATTATTTATGTGTACCGACTAAAAAAAATAAATGATGAATTGGACTAGTTATTTGTGTAAAGATCCCAAATACTCCTACTTAAAACTCAAAAAAACCATAAGGTCAAATCTCATATAGTTATACTTACAACTCCTGTTTAAAACTAAAAAAAAATATGGCAAAAGGTCAAATACTGTTTTTCCTTTACTTTTTTACAACAAAAACAAAAACCAAAAAAGTCCACCAAAAATTATGATGGGATTAGAATAAATAGAATTTTTCCACCTTTAACTTTGTTATTTTCGGTTCGAACTCTGATAAATGAATTTTTTTAATAGAAAGCGTTTTCCTATTTAACGAGTCTTATGCAAGCGAATTCAGATTGGCTAATATGAATTCCAAACATAGGATGAGCAACCACAAAAAAAGTAGACTTTTGGTGATAATTGACTGTGCATTTAAAGTAATATATATGGTAAAGGAATTAAAAACTATAAATTATCATATCACTAGACCTTCTCGAAAAGGAATTCCTCCAGTTCTATTTCTCAGCTTCATCAGAGAAAATAAAATAAAAGTTAGTAGTTCTATTAGATAATAGCAGTCTTCATTGGGGGATGACCCTTAAGGCTCTATCAATCCAGTACTTTAGTTACAAAAATAAAATGAAAAGTGCTGATTATTAATCAATTTTGTATTACTATAATAAATAACGAAACAGTAATTTTTTTGAAACAAAAAATAGAAACAGAAAGTTAGTAGCAACAGAATATCGAAATAATATCTGAAAAAATAATTTCGGAATAAATCGAGCCCACTGAATGTACAGTGTGTCCTTAAGGAAATTATTCTCCTCAAGTACCCGAGGTGCTGGAATATTATCCTCTCAGGATAGAACGATTTAACTCACCGGTGTATTGGTACCAAAAACTACGGTGTCAGCGAACCACTCAATGATAGTAAATCACACTGGAATATCGCGCACGGATCATGTTCGGGTTGGATTTTGGCTAATTTAATTAATATTTTATTAAATAATTAAAAAAAATTGTCCAAAATGATTAATCAATCAATTTTTGACCGAATCCGAACCCGAACCCGAACCCGAACCTGAACCCGAAGCTGAAGCCGAGCGAGCGACGACGACGACGGGGCGAGGCTTACTTACTTTCCAATCCATTTAACACCAAGAAAAGTGCTTTCTCAATATAAGCGCATTCACTTTTCTTTCCACCACGAGACACTTGCTCTTTCCAAAGGAAAAGGGAGCTCACTTTCCCTCCACTTTTCTTCCCTCCATTTCCCATTCACCAATCGTTAAACCCAACAATCCCCCACATGAATGGGGAATGGCTATAAGACAAAGGAATGCACGGGCGAGTGTGTGAATTACATGAAAAGATTAATTGTCTGGATAAGTGGGTTTCCCTTTGAACTTTACATAGTGAACTTATGTCGGATATACTCGGTCAATCGGTAGATTTGATATCTTTGAACCGTCGAGCTTTGTTGTATACCTAGACAAAATAAGTCACACAATCAACCCTTAACCATCTATGATTCTCATGGTTGTATTTGTTTCAGCCATGAACACCGCCTGGTTTTATGAGTGCTTAGAGAATGGGCCTTTACTTTCATTCCCCTTGAAGCGGCTTACACTTCACACTCACATAGGTAATTTCTAAACGTGTAATCCTATAGACACACTATTTGGTCATATCCTGCAATACTTAGCAAATCATTGAAAAGCTTTAAGCTTTATTGACTCATCAAAAAGCCTTAATGCTTTACCTTGATTTTTGAACATTGTCTTCATCACGAGAATGAGTTGAGTTATTTGACAATGTTGAACTGTCATTCAAAACTTTGTTTGATCTTTTTGAACCTAGCTCTTGGGATCTCCGGTATGCTAGGTAGAGTTACCGCCATGATGACTTGTCATAGGCCTTAACCCCATTCCCTTCGATGATCTTTCAACCACCTCTCTAAATAGGCCTTTTGTAAGTGGATCCGACACGTTATCTATTGACTTTACGTAGTCAATCGTAATAATTCCACTAGAGAGTAGTTATCTAACGGTATTGTGTCTCCGTCGTACATGACGAGATTTTCCGATATACATAACGCTCCCTGCCCTGCCTATTGTCACTTGACTATCACAATGTATGCATATAGGTGCTAAAGGTTTGGGCCAAAATGGAATATCTTCCAAGAAATTCCGAAGCCATTCAGCTTCTTCACCGGCCTTGTCTAAAGTTATGAATTCAGATTGCATTGTAGAACGGGCGATGCATGTTTGTTTGGATGATTTCCAAGACACTGCTCCACCCCAAATTGTGAAAACATATCCACTCGTGGATTTAACTTCAGATGATCCGGTGATCCAATTTGCATATATCCCTTGATCACAGAGGGATATTTGTTACAATGCAAAGCATAATCTTGGGTATATTTCACATATCCCAAAACTCGTTTCATTGTCATCCAATATATTTGATTGGGATTACCTGTAAACCGACTCAGTTTCCTAATAGCACATGCTATATCTGGTCGCGTACAATTCATGATATACATCAAACTTCCCAATACTTTTGCATAGTCCAGTTGTGAGTCAATTTCACCTTCATTCTTTTGAAGTGCATAACTCTCGTCAATTGGAGTCTTGGCAATCTTGAAATCCAAATACTTGAACTTGTCAAGTACTTTTTCAATGTAGCGAGACTGTGATAATGCTAAACCTTGTGGAGTCTTGTGAATTATTCCTAAGATCACATCAACAACTCCTAAGTCTTTCATGTCGAATTTGGCTTAGTAGCATTTATATCTGCCATATTTTTGCTCATTATTATATGTCATCAACATATAAACAAACAATGACTTCAGGACCTGGAGTGTTTTTAATATAAATACATTTGTCACACTCGTTGATTTTAAACCCACTTTCCAACGTTGTTTGGTCAAATTTGGCATGCCATTATTTGGGTGCTTGTTTAAGTCCATAAAGCGACTTAACAAGTTTGCACACTTTCTTTTCTTTACCCAAAATCACAAAACCCTCAGGTTGTTCCATGTAAATTTTTTTCTCCAATTCTCCATTTAAGAAAGCTGTTTTAACATCCATTTGATGGATTTCAAGACCATACACGGCCGCTAGTGCAACTAACACCCTAATAGATGTTATCCTCATTACTGGCGAGTAAGTGTCAAAGTAATCAAGGCCTTCTTTTTGTCCATAACCTTTGACAACAAGTCTTACCTTATATTTATAGTGCCATTAGCTTTCATTTTCCGTTTAAAGATCCATTTCAAACCTAAAGGCTTATTTCCTAAAAGAAGATCAACCAATTCCCAAGTATGGTTATCCAAAATTGATTGAATCTCACTATTGACTGCCTCTTTCTAAAAAGCTGAATCAGAAGATGGCATAGTTGCTTTGAAAGTTTGAGGCTCATTTTCAAGCAACAATGTCACAAAATCTAGTCCAAAGAAAGTAAATGTTCTTTAACATTTACTACGCCTTGGATCTTCTTTACTTGGAGTATTTTCCTTTGGTTCTTCCCGCGGTCGTTTAGGCCTTCACTTAATGGCTCGCATTAAGTTTTATACGAATAGACGCTTTCAAAGAATTCAGCATTATCTGATTCAATTACCATATTAACATGAATTTCGGGATTATCAGATTTATGAACCCAAAACCGACATGCTTTACTGTTAGTAGTATATCCAATGAAAACACAATCCATAGTCTTTGGTCCGATTTTTCCCCTTTTGGGTAAAGGTACTTGTACCTTTGCAAAACACCCCCACACTTTGAAGCATTTCAAATTAGATTTTCTTCCTTTCCATTTTTCATATGGAATAGATTGCATTTTACCATGGGGTACTCTATTGAGTATTCGGTTCGCTGTAAGATTAGCTTCCCCCCACAAATTCTGCGGTATAGCTTCCTCCCACAAATTCTGCGGTAGCCTAGAACTTATTAATTAAGAATCCATCATTTCCTTTAGTGTTTGATTTTTTCTTTCAGCAATTCCATTGGATTGAGGTGTGTAGGGGCAATAGTTTGATGGATAATTCCATATTCCGAACATATTTCTGCAAACGGAGATTCATATTCTCCACCCCTATCACTTCTAATCATTTTGATCCCTTTACTCAATTGATTCGTCACTTCATTCTTGTATTGTTTAAATGCTTCAATTGCTTCATCCTTACTATTAAGCAAATAAACATAACAATATCGAGTACATTCGTCAATAAAAGTTCTAAAATACTTTTCCCACCTAGAGAGGTGTCGACTTCATATAGCAAATATCAATATGAATTAATTCTAAAGGATTTGAATTTCTTTCAACAGACCCTATAAGGATGTTTTACAAATTTTGATTCAACATATATTTGACATTTTGATTTATTACACTTGAATTTAGGCAATACTTCTAAATTAATTAATTTTCACAAGGTTTTGTAATTGACATGTCTTAAATGAATATTCAATAAATCATTTGACTCCAATAAATAAGAAGAAGCTTAAATTTTATTCATATTGTCAGCAACCATTACATTGAATTTGAAAAGGCCCTCTGTGAGGTAGCCCTTTCCAACATACATTATATTCTTGCTTAAAACAACTTTGTCAGATAAAAATACACATTTGAATCCATTCTTAACAAGTAGAGAAGTAGAAACTAGATTCTTCCTAATAGTAGGAACATGAAGAACGGTGTTGAGCGTTAGTACCTTGCCGGAAGTCATCTCCAAGAATATCTTCCATAACCTTCAATCTTGGCTGTTGCAGTATTTCCCATGGAAAGCTCTTCTTCGGGACCAACAGTAGAGTAAGTCGCAAATGCTTCTTTGACAGCACAAATATATCGAGTGGCTCCAGAGTTAATCCACCACTCCTTTGGATTTCTGATTAAGTTGCATTTTGAAAGTATTGCACATAGATCATCAATGTCATCATTCTTCTCCACTATGTTGGCCCGTCCCTTCTTCTTATCCTTTTTCGAGAGACGACAATCAGGGGCTTTATGACCAATTTTTTCGCAATTGTAGTAGTTGCCCTTGAATTTCTTTTTCTGCTCCTTAGTTTGTCCAGAAGATCTCTTCCTCTTCTTACTTTTTGGAGCAGTCTCCTCAACGATGTTAGCTCCCATAATCATTGAATTTCCACGAGATCTCTTCTCGGCTGTTTTGTTGTCTTCCTCAATCTTGAGACGAATCACAAGATCTTCCAACTTCGTTTCTTTGTGTTTGTGCTTAAGATAGTTTTTGAAATCTCTCCACGAAGGAGGCAGTTTTTCAATCATTGCAGCCACTTGAAATGCTTCATTCACGACCATATCTTCAGCAATAAGGTCGTGAAAAATAAGTTGAAGCTCTTGAACTTGGGTTCCAACGGTTTTGCTGTCTATCATTTTATAGTCTAGAAACTTGGCAACCACAAACTTCTTCAAGCATGCATCTTCAGCCTTGTACTTCTTCTCAAGTGCGTCTCATAATTCTTTCGAAGTCTTCATAGCATTATAGACATTGTACAAGTCATCCTCCAAAGCACTTAGGATATAGCCTTTGCAAAAAAAATCTGCCTGTTTCCATGCCTCAACAATCATAAATTTCTCGTTGTCCTGCATGTCTGTGGCAGGCACTGGAGGTTCTTCATTGGTGAACTTCTGCATACCAAGCGTGGTAAGCCAGAAAAACACCCTTTGCTGCCATCCTTTGAAGTTGGCTCCAGAAAATTTCTCCCGTTTCTCAGCCGGTGGAATAGCAGTTTGGCTTGTTGCCAACAGTCACAGAAGGATTTCCATTATCAATTGCCATTTTTCACTGTCAACAACAGAAGAATTCAATTAATGGCAAAATAATAGAACAGTAAACAGTATTGTTATTAACGATAAACAGTACGTTTAATAAATAAAAACGAACGTTTTTATATACTGTTCCATAAAAACAATGTAGTTTTTTTGTTCTTCAAATCGTTTCTAAATTTTAATACTTCGATGAAGTTTTTATATTTTCAAATCAGAATAGAAAATTCAGAAAGAGTAGAAAATCATACAGGTTTTAATCTCCAAAAATAGAATACAGATTACAACAAATAATTTACTTAAGATTGTTAATTAATCTGTATTACTATAATAAATAACGAAACAGTAATCTTTCTGAAACACAAAACAGAAACAGAAAGTTAGCAGCAACAAAATGTCGAAATAATTTCTGGAAAAAAAAAATTCGGAATAAATCGAGCCCACTGAATGCACAGTGTGTCCGTAAGGAAATTATTCCCCTCAAGTACCCAAGGTGCTGGAATATTATCCTCCCATGATAGAACGATTTAACTCACTGGTGTATCGGTCCCAAAAACTACAGTGTCAGCGAACCACTCAATGGTAGTAAATCACACTGGAATAGATTTGTACAGCAGAAGAAGAAGTCTTGAAGTTCAGAAAATCCGTAAGAAAAAATATGAGGAGTGAAACGAATTTATAGCCAATGGAAGTACTGTTTCTGAAAGTTTACAACCCTTCAGAATAGTCACTTAAAACGGGAGAAAAATTTAAATAAAAATCCAGGAAGAAAGTGAATTGGGTCGTGCACGGATCCGGTTCGGGTTGGATATTTGACTAATTTAATTAATATTTTATTAAATAATGAAAAAAAATTTCAAAAAGATTAATTCTTTGACCGAAGTCGACGCCGAGCAATGACGTCAGCGCGAGACTTACTTACTTTCCAACCCATTTAATACCAAGAGAAGTGCTTTCTCAATATAAGCACATTTACTTTTTTTTCCACCACCAATGAGGAACACTTGCTCTTTACAAAGCAAAAGAAAACTCACATTTCCTTCCACTTTTCTTCCCTCCATTTCTTATTCACCAATCTTTAATCCCAATAATGCATTCTGCATAAATAAGAAGAAGAAAAGTCTTTCTTATCAATCCGTTGCTAACCAAGATGATGAGTCTTAACCAAACATATTTGGCTATAACAATCTCATCAGAAATAGTTAATTGAGCAATTGGACCAATATAGTCTTCGGTATTTGTACAATAAGCTGTACTTAGAGAATAATTCAAGTTTGGAATAGAAAATCAAATCTCAGTCATTAATTAAAAAAAATCCAGTTATTTAAGTAGCTGGCATGTAAACAAAGTAGATGCCAACAAAAATCATTGACCTTATCTTATATAAAAGAAATATATACCACCTCACAACTTAAATAGCCAAGAATCTAGCAAAAAGTCTTACGACTGTGATTTTTTTAATTATAATTAATTCCCTGTTAATCAATTATACATGGTTGCCACAATGCACTTAATTTATTGACTCATTTCTTTATTCTTTTCCTGTTAGTTTAATTTGTTTGTATGACTGGTGAGAAACCAAGTCCTAACCTGTACTATATATTATTCAGGCTTTATTAGTTCTTAGATCATGTTTGAAGAAATAAGAAAAGCAAACTGATAAAAATATCTGCATGATGGAACGACTGACATGAAGGCTACAAAGTGTCAAAATACAATTAGGGGTGTTCATTATTCGATTTGGATTGGTTTTCTGTAAAAAGAAATCAAATCAAGTAAGTCGGTTCTTCAAATATTGGAATAATTAAGTCGGTTTTTTATTAATTCAGTTTTTGTCAGTTTTTCGATTTTTTCAGTTATGTATTAATTTTTTTCTTAAATATGAGACATACACTACCAAACACATATTCCGGCGAGTACATTTTTAACGTAACACTATCAAATAAATTGCTCTTTGAAAAATCTATCATTTACCAAGATATATTGATGATAATTGAATCAAATAGTGATGAATAGTTTAATTACCAATCAAACAAGAATATAAAAACAAAGAATTCGATTATTATAATAGCAGACAACTAGACTAAAAATATAAATGACTAATATGTACCATTAAATTTTAGAAACTTTATATAAATATATATATATATATATATATATAAAATCGGTTTGGTTCGATTTTTTTCGTTTATTTTTGATTAAAACCAAAACCAGACCAAATTTGATCGGTTTTTTTAATTCAAAATCAAAACCAAACCAAATCTAAAAAGTATCATTTTTTCGGTTAGTTTGGTTTGATTTTCGATTTGAATCTATTTTTTGGATTTTTATAAACACCCCTAAATACAAAAATAACCAAAAAGTCATTGACCTAATTAGCATGTTAATTACTACTCTAGCTAACATCGAGGGAGTGTTGCTTACATGTTTGGTATAACAACTCCCCCCCCTCCCTCCCACCCCACAAAATAGACACGCACATAATCGAATTGAAATAAACAAATATGCTACTTTATACTACTAAATACGTATATATACTATATTTTTATAACCTTCAACGGGGTGAACACCAAAAAAATATCAAGTTTATGTGCTTGTGACCCACAAAATCCGTGAAACTGCGGTGCTCTTAACTCTTGGATCTACTCCTTTGTTAGAATCTATCATGTTGTATATACTTTTATACACGATCAAATTAGTTACAAGTAATTATTCATGATAAATTTATAATTTAGAAAATACAGCAAGTAAAACCTAATATGACAAGTAAAATTATACTGATCATGTAAAAATCTTATTATTGGTGGACAGGGGCGGACGTATATGGTAGGAAGAGGGTTACTGGCACCCAAAAATTTCGGCAAAAATTTCATATATACTTGTAAATGTATTCAAGAAATAATCAAATATTAATTAAAGCCCCGTACCAATCTTTAATGAACAGTGATAAATTCATATTAAATATAATAATGCCCCGTGATCATCAAATCCTAAGTCCGCTATTGGATATAAGTGAAATCTAATGTCATTTAGGGTCATATGGATGGATTCCCTGATGAGATTAGCTATAAATACGATTAAAGGAACATGCATGAAAACGCTTAAAGACGTAGACTCTAGTTTCTCAGTTGACTAATTTAAGGGTCCAACCGTCCAAGTAATCTAGCATGACTTTACTAGCCAACTCAAAATTATCAATTCCCATCATGAATTAAGGGACTAATTTTGAAAAGAATTAGGTTTACATCCATGGTTCATGCATGTAACTGAACCAGATGTGGTCCGCTCTCTGCACAATCTACTAACAATGTAATTTTTTTTCAACAATTGGATCGTTTTAAACTTGTTACAGTAAGCAACTTGTCTTATTTTTCAAGTTATAAACAGTTTCACTTTTGATGAACTTTTGCTTGTAGTTATCTTTTAGCAAGTTAAATGAATCCTGTTAAGTATGAGGTGATTTCTACCCGATGGGGTTGAAACTTGAAACTCTCCTAGGGCCAACCTACAAAAGATTCAGTTACGTACCTAAACTGATATTACGGAATACAAATTTACATGTCTACAAAGTAAATTAACTGTTTCCTCAATACTAATATGATTTCCGTTCTCTCGTTGCTTCATTAATTCGAAATGCTTGTTAATTGCAATATCGTATTGGTGAGTTTTCAGACAGCTCTAACATAAAATTCTAATCTCACATGGAACCCCCTCTCTCCTCCCTCCCCTTCCCCTCCCTCCTCTCTCTCT
>MCJB01002946.1:0-10831 GCA_002018475.1 Nicotiana obtusifolia
AAGTTACATATTAGTCTAAGTATTATCCCTAACAAATCTCATAAATCCTTCGAGGTCCGGAGAAATTTCCGTTGGCGGTGATGGAAAAGAGGCTTGTTCATCACCGCTTCGGGGCGAAGCCGCATCCTACGCAAGTTCCGCTAGCATTTCTTCATAAGCTTCATCTACATCCGGTTGTGATTCTGCAAGTCCGAAATTTCTTCTTTCCGAACGGATCCAATCTCGGAAGAGTACTGCCTTTTCCAAGCTCTCCCTCATCGACGCTCTATGATCACCGATTTGAAGTCTCGCTTGACTGAAAGCGCTCTCCGATGCCACCGTTGAAGCTTGAATGGTTAAAATATCTCGATCCATCCTTGAGAGAACCGGATAGTGTTTTTGTTTGTCCTTCCACCATTCCAAAACGTTGAAGGAGCCGTCGGGATTCTCTGATTCAAGTCCCTGCGACAAATACACTTGAAGCTCATTTAGTTGTGAACTATCACCAATATTCCCACCTTGGGAACCCCTGAACTCCGTCCAAGCACTGAGGGCCTTTAGGCCAGTAGTTCTTTTAGTTGATCGTGAAGTAGACGAAGTAGGAGTTAGAATATTGGGTCTAGCATGATCTAAGGCAGTTTGATATGCATTATAAATTATTTGTGCATTTACGTTAATTGAGGCTTGTGCATCCCCAAGTGTAGCAAATTCTTCAGGTGAAAGTGATAAAGACCTATAAATTAGAATACCAAAACTGTGGACCTCTTAATTTCATTGTAGGGTTTAACAGTGCGGCAACGCCAAAAATAGGGGGGATAGGGAAAAAATATTTTTTAAACTTTTCTTTCATATAATGAATAGCAACTTCATAAGTTACCCCACCCTCTGAAAATTAATCAAATAAATCTGCAAGTGCAGCAATATAAACTAAACAGTTAGAAATAGTAGGATAGTACTGCCCAGATAAGTCGTTTGTTGCTATTGAAAATTGTTCTAAAAAATCTATAAGAATTTTTACGTTACTCCAATCTTGATTAGTTAGGTGCTCGTCGTCATCATCATCACCACCACCTACACGAGCATTGTATGTTGTGCTAATTGGGTTTCTATATTCTTAGGCGACAACTAGGTTTTCATACATATAGTTCCATCTAGTTAGACAAGGTTTAGGAACCTTTCTTTCCCTAAGGCCAAATTCATCACATTTTTTAAAATATTCTCTTAGTCTACTTCTACGGTTTGAGTAAAATAGCCAATTAAGAGCCATTTTTAATCAATTTCTATATTTAACATTTTCATACCGTCACCAACAATTAAATGGTAAATATGACAAATGCACCTAACATGAAAAATATTATAAAATGCGGGATTTAAAGTAGTTGTAAGCATGCCTATTGCATTGGTGTTACTAGAAGCATTGTCCATTATAACAGACATTATTTTATCTCTAATACAAAAATATCTACAAATATCTGATACTATGCTAGCAATAAATTTACCCGTGTGGCGTGAGTTAATAATTCTATACACAATAATGCATTTTTGCATTATCCAGTCCTCGTCTATCCAATGACTTGTAACGGTTAGATAGACACAGTCATTGGCACTTCTACCTATATCTGTACTAATAGCAATGCGACAATCTATATGAGTAAATAGATATCGCAAATATTGTTCATATTCGTGCTTATATTTATAAATGTCGGCCTTTACGGTTGCACGAGGCCATCCTTTATAAGTAGGGTTATAAACTTTTCTAATATATTGTACAAAATGGGGGTTAGAAGGAAAGCTATATGGTAAGCACATAACAGTTACCATTTTTGCTAATTCTTCACGATCCTTATTTGGATCGTAATATAAAATTCCACCGGTAACGGTGTTAATTCCCGGTTGGACTACATTTGATCCTGCACTAGTGTGAGCCGGATTACCTACACCTATCCCCTCTTCCGCAGCTTTCATTTGTATATATATTTGTTTATCTCTAGGGTGTTTTAATATATGCCTAGTCAAACTACCCGTACCGCTACGATTGCCAGTAAATTTATGAGCCAACAAAGACCCACAACTTTTACACTTAGCTTTATTTTCTTCTCTTAGTTGAGTAAAAAAGTTCCAAACTAGAGATGTTTCAGCCCGTCTAGGAGGTCTGCTATCAAATGTAGGGGTTACTACAGGAGGGTCAGGTGAGGCATCAGTTGGGTTATTAATAGGACTAGTAGGTGTATCATCTAAATCCGGTTGGGTTTCATCTAAATCATCATTTTCCAATATAGGTTGATTAGGATAAAGTAAGTTCATTGTTTGTTCATCTAATTGTTGACCCGGTGCAACATCGTGACAAAATTGGCTATCCGAAAATTGAAAACAAGGATGATCACTATCTAGAATAATAGGTGCAGTAGGACGGGTAACAGGGGGAGGAGGAGTAGCTTGGCTACTAGATTGACCAATTTTTTATTTTCCCTTACCCTTACCACCAAACATTTTTTTCAATGAAAAATCCATATTAATTATAATTTCACTAAATAAAACAAACACAACAACAATATTAAAAATTAAAGAGTTGGAATGAGTTTGCCAAATTGACGAACAACTTCTTGATAATTGAATATCGTTGAAGACTTGAAGACTTAAATACTTCAATTCACCAAGTTGACAAATTTTCACGAAATTGAAATAATAAAGTAAGCAATTATGGAAATAATTAGAGAGAGATTGAGAGAGATTGAGAGAATTTGTGAGTAAAAATGAAAGAATGAGGGGGTATTTATAGTTGAGAATAGGTAAAAAGTACATTTATAAAAAGGCTGGGGGTAAAATAAAGTTTGGGGGCCAAAATGACTATTTTCTGAATATTAAACGGTCAACATAATGACCCAACGGCTAGATTTTAAAAATCTGGCGGTTGGCCCTTTTAAAAAAAAAAAAATTTGAAATTTTACTGTTGGGCCCGGCCCAGGCCCGCTGGGCCGCTTGGCCCGAACCAAGCTCGCCTGGCGGTCCCGGGCCTGGTGGGCTTTGTGTGTAGCCCACTCCGTCACGGGCTTAAGACCGGCTAGGGCCCAGGACCGCTAGGACGGGCCCACGAGGCCCGTTTGGCCCACAAAGACCGCGGGCCCGTGCCTGGACCGGCCCACTTTACAGCCTTAGTAGGGGAACTACTTGAAGCCGCATGGTGTGATAAGATGTGCTGAAACGCGGGTAGGTATTTTGGGAAAAATTATTTTTAGAACTATATTCAAGGCTCCGGGGGTGATATAAGGAAAGATTGTTATTGTGATTATGAAATGAGATACGAGGCGGTACCTTAGACGTGCTTCTTGTTGTCACCTTTCATTTGCATCAGATGTGTTTTGTCTACACCGTCTCCTTGGTATTCTTATTGTGTGTTCCTCCCTTGACTGCATATATTGCCTTAATTTCAATGTAGCTTATCTTGTTGTATTTCTTCATTGTATCATTTCCTTGTTTCCATTATTGTATTCTACCATAGCTATCCAGCTTTTTTTATTATGCTAGCAAGTGTCATGACCTGACCTCGTCACTACTCTACCGAGGTTAGGCTTGATACTTACTTGGTACCATTGTAGTATACTCATACTACGCTACTGCACATCTTTTTGTCCAGAACCAGGTACCTCATACTAAGCTAGGCACCAGTGAGTTGAGCTTTCGGATCGGAGACTTCAAGGTATACCTGACAGTGATCGCAAACCTCGAAGTCACCCTCTATCCTTGCTTTTCTATTACATACTCATATTTAGATAGTCATGTATTAGGGATGTTCAATATACTTGTATAGAGCCTACGACTCGGTCTCACCAGATTTTTGGAGTTATTGTCAACTGTATTATGGAGTTTTGCTACGGTAGCTGGTTGGTTTAAATTTTAAGTTTTATTATTATCTAGCTGGTGGGAGAAAGGGGTCTTGAAAAGTTGGTATCAGAGCTCTAGGTTCATAGGTGTTACGAGACATAAGCAAGTTTAGTAAAGTCTTGAGGATCAATACGGAGACGTCTATACTTATCTTCGAGAGGCTATGAAAATGTTAGTAAACTTCACTTCTTTGATTCCTTATTGTGTGAATTTGTTGACTTCAAAATTCTAAATCTTTGTCTTTCTATTCTCTCAAAAATGGTGAGGACACACACAGCTTGATCCTACAATCAGACAATCGCGCCCCCACTAGAGCGGCAAGAGGCCAGTGCCGGGGTAGAAGCCGAGCAGGGGCACGTGGTGCAGCCAGAGCACCTGCCCGAGCTGCAACAGAGGAGCCACCAGTAGCTCTAGTTCGGGGCAAGCACCTGAGCCGCCTGTTGCCGCCCTTGCACTTCAGGAGAGACCCTCGTACAGTTCTTGAGCATGTTTAGTACTCTGGCTCAGGCGGGGTTGATTCCACTTGCACCATAGCTGGGGGAGGAGCTCATACTCCCGTGGCCCGTACCCCAGAACAGCGGGTCCATGTTGACCAGGTACTAAAGGTTATACCAGTGCAACTGGTTGTTCCAGTTTAGCCTGAGGTTAGGGCAGCAGCATCTGAGGAGGAGCAGCTTAGACTTGAGAGGTACAAGAAGTACAACCCTCCTACCTTCAGCGGTCTTCCTACAGATGATGCATAGGGTTTTCTAGAAAAATGTCACCGCATTCTCCGCACCATGGGTATTGTGGAGACGAGTGGGGTTGCTTTTACTACATTCCAGCTGTCGGAACCAGCATACCAGTAGTGGCGTGCTTACGAGGAGGGTAGCCCAACCGATGCAGCTTCACTCACATGGTCTCAATTTTCAGAGATGTTCTTGAGAGAGTTTGTTTCCCAGAGCCTTCGGGATGTATGGCGCGTGGAGTTTGAGCAGTTGCACCAGGGTACTATGACAGTGACAGAGTATGCTGCAAGATTCAGTGAGTTGTCCAGACATGCACCGGCCTTGGTTTCCACAGTTAGAGAGTGAGTCTGTCGATTTATCGAGGGGCTCAAATATGGTATTAGATTCAGCGTGGCTCGAATTTGGTGACAGATATCCTATATCAGCAGGTGGTAGAGATCGCACAGAGATAGGAAGTTATGTGGCGCTAGGAGAGAGAGGACAAGGCGGCCAAGAGGCCTCAAGATTCTAGCAGATATGTGGTGCTCGTGCCCCAGTTGTAGCCCGTCTATGTAGAGGCTATGTGAGCCGTCCAGTTCATTCAGCACTTCCAGCTTCCACCGGTACTCCGGCTACTCCGAAGTCTCTGGTTTCCCATTATGCACTTCCACTATCTACTGCACCACCTGCACGGGGTACTTTCAGCGGTCAGTCTAGCAACCAGGCTCGAGCTAGTTTCATCAGCCATGTACTCAAAGAGCTTGTTTTGAGTGTGGTGATACTTGTCATATGGTGAGGGACTGCCCCAAACTCATAAGGGGTGCACCTCCACCAACTACTCAGGCTCCACGTATTCCATAGGGTCCCTAGACTTCTCAGGCCGTGGTTACTACTCCAGTTGCCACTCAACCTGCACAGCAAGCTAGGGGTAGAGGTCAGGTGGGTAGGGGTCACCATAGAGGGGGAGGCCAGGCCAGATGTTAAGCTTTTCCGTGAAGGACGGAGGTGGTTGCATCTAATGCAGTTATCACTTGTATTATTCTGATTTGTCATAGAGTTACATCAATTATTTGATCCAGGCTCCACTTACTCATATGTATCATATTACTTTGCTTCGTATTTGGGTATATCCTGTGATTCTTTTAGTTCTCCTGTTTATGTGTCCACGGCTGTTGGAGATTCTATTGTTGTTGGTCGTGTGTATTGGTCGTGTTTGTTGTTGTTGTTGGTGGTTTCAAGACTAGAGTTGATCTATTATTGCTCAATATGGTAGACTTTGATGTTATCGTAGGCATGAACCGGTGGTCGCCCTATAATGCTATTCTTGATTGTCACGCCAAGATGGTGACATTGGCTATGCCAGGTTTACCGCGGTACGAGTGGAAGGTACATTAGATTATGTTCCTTGCGGGGTTGTGCCCTTCCTTATAGCACAGCGGGTTTGAGTAGGGGTGTGATGCATCAGAGCCTTTGTAAGAGATGCCAGTGCTGATACTCCTTGATGTTTAGCTTAAAGCATATATATTTGTATGTATATCACCTCATATTTGACTCTTGTTTCATGAAATTGGTATGTTAATTGCTATGATCTATATTAATTTGAAGTGTTTTTATGTGTAGGAATGAGCCGGGAGCAATTGGGGGCGAAATGCGCAAGATTTTAGCCAAAACGAACAAAACCGGACGAGTTGAGCATCTGGGCGCCACAGGTAGAGCCTGGCGCCACCTGTGGGGCTGGAGGCAGAATGTCAAATGAGGCAGCGCCCTGGTGGGTGCCGGTGATGTGAGTTTGTCCAATTTTGCCAGAGACAAGGTTATTTCGTCCCTAGACCTACCCAACACGTACAAAAGCAAGATTAAACCTATTTTTTGAGGGGGAGACGCCACCTTGGAGGAAAACACACGCGAGATCGTTCGGAAGCGGAGAATTCTCAGTTTTCTTCATCTTTTTCTAGTATTTCCAATTGATTCAAAACTTATGCAATTATGTGATTATATTATGAGTGGCTAAACACCCCTTGTCTTGGGGTTGTGATTAGCCATGAATATTGTTGTTTAAAGTTAACTTAAGTTTGATTATAGTTCACCAACATATGGTTGTTTCTTCAATTCTGTGTTTAATTGCTTAATTGTCTGGCCAGCAGTTAGGTTCTATTTACCATCTATGCTATACTTAGGAAAGCCGTGTTTAGATTAGAGAAGAGTCGAAGAGAGCATGATCTTAACCCTTAGGGGGAGCAGATTTGTGGTTAGCTTAGGAATATACCTAATCACCGTTCTTAATTAAATATCGTGATCTTAATGCGTTCTTAATAGATTGATTTCATAGCAATACAGGCGTTAATCTATTGAGAATAGGTGAGTAGTACTTCGGGAGAAGTCCATGAGAGTATTTATCGATTAATTAGCAACGTATACTTGCGTGTGCGTTTGGGAGCAACAAGTTTTTGGCGCTGTTGCCGGAGACTTAACTTCTTGGTCCTCTAATTGTATTTGTGTTTTAACTTTTTCTATTTCTTCTGATAATTTTCTTTCTTGTTCTTGTTCTTTTCTTTTTTCCTTTTCTTTTAACTTGTCTTCATATATTTGTTTTAACATTGCTAGTTCTTTTTCTAACTCTATTATTCACATATTCTAGAGAATATGTGTTACTTGGATGAATATACTTGTGCATTTAAAGAATATTACTACAAAGGAACATATACAGTTGAGGAAAGTAAAGAAATAAGAAAACTATATTATACTAAACTACCGGAACCCTTTAGTTCAAAAATTATAACAGATTGGAATGATGCAGGATTAGCAGATACCTTAGGAGCTAGAATAAAATTTATACAAAAATAGTTTGTAGATTTGTGTGAAAAGCATAAAGAAAATATAAAAATGGAAAAAATACTGATAAAAAACTTAGCCTGTTGTAAAACAAAAGTAGCACCTCAATTTGGTTGCACAGATAAATACTACAAAAAGAAAAAACGAAAATATAAGAAAACACCTTATAGAACAAAATACAAGTATAAAAAACCTAGAAAAAGATACTATGTAAAAAATTATAAACATAAAAGACCGCACCACAGAGTTGCTACAGCATATCATCCACAGACAAGTGGGCAAGCTGAGGTGTCAAACAGAGAAATCAAGCAAATATTAGAGAAGACGGTGAGTGTGAATAGGAAGGATTGGGCTGCAAAGTTGGATGATGCCCTCTGGGCATATAGGACAGCATATAAAACGCCAATTGGAGCGTCCCCTTACAAGCTGGTTTATGGGAAAGCATATCACTTACCCGTTGAACTGGAACACAAGGCATACTGGGCTATTAAGAAGTTGAACATGGACCTTGAGGCCGCAGGCGAGAAAAGACTTATGCAGTTGAATGAGTTAGATGAGTTCAGGCTGCACTCTTTTGAAAATGCTAAGCTATATAAGGAAAAGACAAAAAGATGGCATGACAAGCATATCTACTCTCAGCCTACTTACTCATATGGAAAACTTACTAAAGATGTTCAGTAAAACAATACTATAACATGATTAAACTAATATAACATTTAAGAGATTATCAGGAATATATAAGTTTAGCTATTCATAATGATAAATGAATATACCTCTGTTGGTAGATTTTCCTCTGAAGTATTTGAAGTAGTTGGCGATATATGCTCCATGTATGAACAAAGTATTTTATTTCTTAGATATGTATTTTACAAAAGTGGGGGGTCAGAGAGATGAGAGAGGTAAGCAATGTTTTTTGCTCGTGAAGGCTTCTCTTGCCCTAATGAGCCCTGTAGATCTTGTTGAACGAGTATTGATTGGGGATGTGAAAATAGTGAAGATGAAACGATGGGAGAAATTGAGCAAGTACTGGATATGTCCTGCAGTTATGTCCAGGGGTTCAAAAAATTTGAAGAACTGGAAAGGCCTTTCACTTTGACCCTTCCCAAGCCATCTATTGAGGAGGCTCCAAGGCTAGAACTCAAACAACTTCTAGCACATCTGCGCTATGCTTATTTGGGGAACTCTGAGATACTGCCAGTGATTATTTCATCCAGCTTGACCAGCACTCAAGAAGAAAAATTGCTCAGAGTCCTCCGCGAGTATAAAAAGGCCATTGGGTGGACTATAGCTGACATTAAGGGTATTAGTCCATCATTTTGCATGCATAAAATCTTTTTAGAGGACGGACACCGCCCCAGTGTGGAGCATCAAAGGAGATTAAATCCCATCATGAAAGAGGTGGTGAAAAAGGAAGTAATCAAGTTGCTCGATGCAGGTATCATTTTTCCTATTTCTGATAGCAATTGGGTAAGCCCGGTAAATGTGTGCCCAAAAAGGGAGGAATGGCTGTAGTTGAGAACGAGACGAATGAGCTAATCGCCACTCGAGGACCACTTCCCACTTCCATTCATTGAACAAATATTAATGTCTTCAATAATTACATAATAATACAACATAAACACAAATGTACATCTTCAACACAAGATTCGTCCATAGCAAGATTTATGGACGCTTGGATCTTCTCCAAGGCTAACCAACGCCTTTTCTTGTCTTGTTCATAGATGGCATCGACAACACTTGATCAAATTTATTTGCATCATTCTCCCCCTCTTGAGAGAATTTTGTCCTCGAAATTAAACCATCTTCATCTTTCAAAGCGGCACTACCTGACAGGTCTATAACATAGGCAACGTTATTGATCTTCTGCAACACTTGAAATGGTCCATCTCCCCGCGGAGCTAACTTCCCTTTCCTATGGTTCGAAAATTTTTCCTTTCGGAAGTGCACCCAAACCCAGTCATCCTTCTTCAAGTCCAGCTTTTTCCTTCCTTTATTCTTCTTGACCGCTACCTTGTCATAAGCATCCTCCAAAATTTTCCTCACCTTAGCATGCAATTCAAGCAACGCAACTGTCAGGTTTTCTCCGTCAACGCTAATAACTACTCTCGGCAAAGGAACAAGATCAAGTGGTATCAAAGGATTAAAACCATAAATACATTCAAATGGAGTAATGCTAGTCATGCGATGAACAGTTCTATTATAGGCAAACTCCATAATAGGTAATCGGTCAGCCCAAGTGCCGGACTTCCCTTTGGTCAAAGCTCGAAGAAGAGCTCCCAAGGTTCGATTAACAACCTCGGTTTGACCATCAGTCTGTGGATGATGTGATGTAGAAAACAAAAGTTTGGTGCCAAGAGCACCCCACAAACACTTCCAAAAGTGACTCAAAAACTTAGCTTCCCTATCACTAATAATAGTTCGAGGCACACCATGCAACTTTAATACATTAGCAATGAACAAAGAAGCAACATGTTGTGCATCATCACATTTTTTACAAGGAATAAAATAAGCCATCTTAGAAAACCTATCAACAACCACATAAATGCTATCATGACCTCCCCTAGATCGCGGCAGCCCCATCACAAAATCCATCGAGATATCTACCCAAGGACTAGTAGGAACGGGTAAGAGAGTATACAAACCATGATTATTAGACCTAGACTTAGCTCTTTTACACTCAAAACACGCTCCACATATTCTCTCCACATCTCGCCTCATCTTAGGCCAATGGAATTGTTCCGCTAATATAGCTAAAGTCTTGTCTACCCCAAAGTGTCCCATCAAGCCCCCACAATGCGCCTCACGCACCAACAACTCTCGCCGCGAGGACTCGGGTATACAAACTCTCCCCTTCTTAAAAAGGTACCCATCATGCCACTGATACTTCTCAATCCGCCGCCCACTAGTACTGGCATCATACACACTCTTAAATTTAGGGTCATGCTCACACATTGACTTAATACTCTCAAAACCCATCAACCTAGACGCTAACGTGATAGCCAAAGCAAACTTCCTAGATAGTGCGTCAGCTACTACATTCTCCTTTCCCTTCTTGTAATGTATCACGTATGGGAAACTCTCAATGAACTCTACCCACTTGGCATGTCGTTTATTTAGCTTCTCTTGACCCCTAAGATGTTTGAGGGACTCGTGATCACTCCTAATTACGAATTCCTTAGGCCATAGGTAATGTTGCCAATGAGCTAAAGCTGTTACAAGGGCATACAAGTCTTTGTCGTACGTAGAGTAATTCAGGGCAGCCCCCTTTAACTTCTCACTAAAATAGGCAATAGGCTTCCCATCTTGCATAAGAACACCTCCAATTCCCACCCCCGAGGCGTCACATTCAATTTCAAATGGCTTACTAAAATCAGGTAATTGTAACAATGGGGCAGAACTAAGCCTACGTTTCAACTCTTGGAAGGCACCCT
>MCJB01002947.1:0-36986 GCA_002018475.1 Nicotiana obtusifolia
AAATATTTATTTTTTTCTTTTCTTAAGTTAGTCGTAATCATTATTTTGTCTCGGGAAGTAAGGTGTAACAATCCTACTTTGTATGTGTTTTCTTCTATGCTTCTCATGTTTCCTTATTGAGGTGCCTATTTGGGGCATTTGCACATATATCCACTTTTGAAGTCGTCATTGAAGTTATATCCGTATTGCACAAAAATTTATAAAATTTATCCACCGAAATCTAAAGTCGTTATATCTTTTCAATGCAACTTCACAAATCAAATCCTAAGTCATTCTATCTTTCAAATGCAACTTCAGAAAATTCAAATCTTAAGTAGTTCAATCTCTTCAATGCAACTTCAGAAATCAAATCGTAAGTTCTTCTATCTTTCGAATGCAACTTCATAAATGGATTCTTAAGTAGTTTAATCTCTTCAATGCAACTTCAGATTTCGAATCTCAAGTTCTAAACCATAACTTGTTCTTCGAATTTCAACAATCCAACTAACACACGGTTCCACGCTCAGATCTACTCAAAATAAGCTCAAATTTGAAATATCATAAATATCAAACCCCAATCATCAAATTGTCAAAACCATAATAAAAAATTAACAAACCCATTTTACAACGAAAAAGAAGAAACTTTAAGCACAACATACATTGGTGTTTTACAATTAAGAAGAAACCAAAAGGCTCCTGAATACATGAGACATGAATACAGAGAAGAAGAAATCAGCAGCAAAGCTCTTGGACACATGTGACATGTATACAAAGAAGAAGAAAGCATCAGCAAAAACGAAGAGAAAAGTGTATGCATCTGAAGTTACCCAAATATTGGATATATATCAGTTAATTTTTTTTTAAAGTAGGTATGGGTCAAATGGGGTAACCAAATAGGTGCTCCGTGAAATTTTTACTTATTTATTGCCGGGAATCTTACATAAATGTCTCAAATAAGTTCTAACTTACCAACCTCTAGCCATTAATCATAGACTTACCAAAACTAGCCAAGCACATATAAAAATTGAAAACCCAAATAAATTAGGTTTTTTCTTTTTCAAGAATCACACGTAAAGATCTCCTTCCATATTTTTAAGCGTGATCAGCAACATTAAATGCAAAACGGAAAGGAAATTCATGGATGAGGTATCAAACAAGGTAATGAAATACAAAAAAATATAAACAAGATTCCGAAAATAGGATCTTTTTCAATGGGCATGGTTGAAATTCATTAAAAACATATAGATGGGTCAATATACAAAATTTGAGGAAGATTGGAGGTGATTTGGACTGATTTGATATCAAAACTCGCAGTTAAAATCGAGTTCAAAAATACTTATGTGACACATGTATCAAACATGTATCATGTATGTATCACAGACACAAGTATACATGGATATACATATAATATATATTTGATATAAATATGGTGCACATGCGATACACAAATGACACACAATGTGATACACATATAATTTGTTTTTTCATGTTCATCTTCTACGTCGAATTTTCAATTCAAATCACCTCAAAACTCCACCAAATCATCTCAAAACTGAGATTCAAACTCCTTAAGATGTACCCAATCTAATCTAATAACACCCACTCAAAAAGAAAGCAAAAATTTGATCATTTTTTGCTACAAATAGCTAATTGGCTAATATTAATAACATTTGGCTAATATTAGTAATATTTTATGAATTGTCTACTTTTGTAATAAACTATTTATAAATGGACAAAGCTGATAGTTTCCCTTTTAGTGCCCGTTGTTAAAAAACATTTTCAAATGGCCTGTGAGGTTAGTTGGGCTGGTCCTAAGGCCGAATAATTGATATGTTACATAACACTGCACTCTGATATTTGAGGTGTTAAGTTTCCACTCAATGGCACGAAATAAATCAACGTCCCAGCAAAGGTTGCAACTAAGGCTGGCTATTGGTCCGGTTCACACCGGACCGGACCGATGTGAACCGAACCAATTTAGAGGAAGGGGTGCCGGAACCGGTCACGAGATGGTCTGGGGGTTTGGGACCGGACGGACCGGTTAAAAATTGGCCCGGAACCGGCCGGTACCGGACTGGACCGGACCGGACCGGACCGGACCACTATAAAAAAAAGGTTGGATTTAAAATATAGCCGTTGGCCAACGGCTCTATTGAGCAAATAGCCGTTGGGCAACGGCCAAAAACGGCCATTTTACCCCATAACCACCACTAACTATTTTTTCCTATAAATACCCCATTATTTCATCATATTTTTCACACAAATCATCTAATTCTCTCAAAATCATCTACAGTATTGCTATTTTGCTACTTTGGCTATTTGTCTAAATTATACAATTTTGATTATTTATCAGTTTTACTTGGAGTTGCTATCAAGTGAAGGTTCAAGTATCAACTTCACCTTAATTATACGGCTATATTGGTTGGTCGTTCCTATTTCTACTCTTTAATTATATTTTTGTGATATATTTATTTTATTTGATATAATTATGTCTCAAAGAGGTTCAATTGGAACTAGTAGTGGGTGGTGGGCACGTGGTCGTTCGGAAAATAGAGGTAAAGGAATTGTTGGTAGTTCTAGTCAACACGTAGAGGAAAATCAATATTATCATTATTTTAGCTCTTATAATCCACTTGATTCACAAAACGTAGAAGCGCAATTTAATTATCAAAGTGGGATTAATTTAGAAGAACAACGTGAATTTCAAGCTAGTCCACCTGAAGTTCAGTCCGACTTGCCTCCTGTACCTCCCACTAGAGCCCCGGTTAAACGTAAGAAAAGATATGAGGTGTGGGACTTTGTACAGAAGAAAATTAAAAATCAGACGGCTGTTTGTGGTCTTTGTGAAATGGTGTGGGTTTTTAAAACTGGGGGTAATGATGGTAGGACGGGTAAAATTAGAACTCACTTAAGAACTAAACATCCCAAGGAATGATCAATGCGGGCCAGGGGTATTTATTTTGGAACCGAGCATGGGAGGTAGCACATGACGAATCCTCGGGTGTCCAAGCTAAACTTAACCAAACAACAGGAGGGATTCTTAGTTATGATAAACAAAGGGATAGGAAAAATATTGCTAAGCTAGTTGCAGTAGAGGGTTTGCCTTATAGTTTTCCTTCTTCTACTGGTTTTGTTCGTTATATTCAAGCTACATATAATCCTTTCTTTAAAGGTTTTCCAAGAACAACTGTTAAAAATGATATTATTAAATTTAAAAACGAGTATAGAGATTATTTGAGATATTTATTTGATAACTTTGACACTAGAGTATGCCTTACTACTGATATGGGTCGTTCTACTAATAACTGTGATTATATTACTGTTACTGTTCATTGGATAGATCCTGATTGGGTCTTTCAAAAACGTATTATTGCATATAAAGTAGTTGATGAACCACACACGGGAAATTATATTTCCAAAATTATTTCATCAATTTGTCGTGCATATTATTTGTCTAATAAAGTTTTTAGTATTACAGTAGATAATGCTACGAACAACACAGAAGCACATAGGAATTTAAGACCTATTTTAAACCCCCCTTTTGAGGAATTTTTTCATGTTAGATGTGCATGTCATATCTACAATTTAGTAGTCAAAGATGGTCTTGACTTATTTAACAACATTATTGAAAAGGTTAAAGTAGCTATTGCCTTTATATTTAGAAATAAAAATCAAGAAAGAAAAAGAGAATGGGAAAGGAAATGTATAGAATTAGGAATGCCGATTAGGAGAGTTCCAAAAGAAGTTTGTACTAGGTGGAACACTCTATATGAAGCGTTAACTATTGCTTACGAATATAGAGAGCCTATGACTCAAATGTATAATAAATATTTTATGGAACTTTATCACCTTAAAGAGGAAGATTGGAACCTTGTTGAACATTTCCTCCAGTTTTTAGAAAAATTTTATCATGCTACTTTAGAATTTTCTGGACAATATTATCCAACTACTCCTACTATGTTACATTATATAGCTGGCATATCTGAATTATTAAAATTATATAGGCAATACGACGAATATAAAATGGCTGTAGAGGCCATGATTGAAAAATTTTAAAAATATTTTTTCCCAATTCCTCAACTATTTTACATTGCTTCTGTGTTGCATCCTGCATTTGAAATTAAGTTAACTGAACGACTTGTTCGGGAAATATATGCAAATTTAGATATTACACCTCTTGAAATTGCAACTAATAACTACCCTAGTGTAGATACTGCTCGTGGTAAAGTTTATGCAGATTTTCAGGCTGTTTTCGAAAAGTACAGAGCTTGGGCAGAGACTGCTACACCAACTGCACCGATTTTATCAACCGGTGAAAGTTCTTCTCAAATAGGCAAAAGGCATGCTGGGATGAGCAGTTTTGGAGGACTTGATCAGAAGCTGCTTTCAGAACAAGATGACTACGGGGAGGAATACAGCGAGTTCCAAGTCTACTTAATCCAATATCAGAAGAAACTTACAAGTTTTGGAACTCACGATTTATTGGATTGCTGGAAGGGTCAAGAAGCACAATTTCCCATACTTTCAAAAATGGCCCGCGATATATTGACAATTCAAGCGTCATCAGTTGTGTTGGAGAGCGCTTTCAGCTAGGGAAGATTTCAGATTGGAGATCACAGACATTCATTGAGAGAAGAGGCAATGGAGACAGGAGTTCTATTCAGAGATTGGATCAGAGCAGAGCGAAGAAACTTTGGAATACCGGAGCTTTCGCAGAAAAAAGACAGAGCGTACATGGATCAAATTTTGAGCGACGGAACAAGCGAAGATGGGAATCAAACCAATGAAACGGAAGATGAAGAAGATCAAGAAGAAGACGATGAACCGGAACAACAACAACCTGTTCCTAAGGAAAAGCCTACGGCTATATTAAAAAAACTAGCGAGCATGTTTAAAAGAATGTAATTTTCTACATCAAAATACATATTAATAAAATTGCTCCAAGTTCACATCACACCTCTTGTGTTCTTATATTTTATTTTTTACTAACTTTGTATATATTTCAAGGTTTGAATTTAATTATAAACTTTGAAACTAATTCAAAGTTTGCAAGAATATTATTATAACTTCTTTAATTCTAAGTTTTAACTTTCAAACATACTTTTCATTTCAAATATATATTCAAAGTTAGTAATATTTTGTTGTTATATTTTCAAAAACTTATATTTTCCTTCTTCTACAAAGTTTATTTTATACTTTGTATATATTTCAAGGTTTGAATCTAATTGCAAGAATATTATTATAACTTCTTTAATTCTAAGTTTTAACTTTGAAACATACTTTTCATTTCAAATATATATTCAAAGTTAGTAATATTTTATTGTTATATTTTCAAAAACTTATAATTTCCTTCTTCTACAAAGTTTATTTTATACTTTGTATATATTTCAAAGTTTGAATCTAATTATAAACTTTGAAACTAATTCAAAGTTTGCAAGAATATTATTATAACTTCTTTAATTCTAAGTTTTTACTTTGAAACATACTTTTCATTTCAAATATATATTCAAAGTTAGTAATATTTTGTTGTTATATTTTCAAAAACTTATAATTTTCTTCTTCTACAAAGTTTATTTTATACTTTGCATATATTTCAAGGTTTGAATTTAATTATAAACTTTGAAACTAATTCAAAGTTTGCAAGAATATTATTATAACTTCTTTAGTTCTAAGTTTTAACTTTGAGACATACTTTTCATTTATTTATAAAGTTAAATAAAGGAGGGACTAATTAAAAAAACAAAAAATAAAATAAAAAAACCGGTGGACCGGCCGGACCGGAAAAACCGGGGTCGCTGGTACCGGTCAAGGTCCGGTCGATCTATTTCCAACCGGAGGACAGGACCGGAAATTACCAGTTTGGTCCGGTTTTTGCGCAATAACGGTACCGTATCGGACCGGACCACTGGCCACACTCAGTTGCAACCAAGCAAATTGTTTATATTATACCTACATTTAGCTGGAGAAAAAACTAAAGACTGCCTACAAAGGTTGAAATCGCAAGCTGGATCATCACTTGAAAAATCTCATCAAAATTTCAATCTTGAAATCGCAATTGACTCGAATTAATTTTTTTCATTAGTTTTTAAATGTGGTTGGGATTCGTCGGAAAAAACTTGACAAAGTTATATACAATATTTGAGGGTGAAAATTGCAAAACTTTGTGCTCTGATATATGAAAATTGTTATCATTCCCACAAAAAAAATTAGAAAGATCGGAGATAATTTAGATTTGTTTGGAGTTAAAATTTGTCATTGTGATAGTGTATATCACGCATATATATTATGTATATCATGTATGTTATATAAAATTTTCATGGACACACAGAGAGATACATGATATACATGATAACATGAGACACATGGAAATATATGGAAGATATACACAAATATAGAGAGGATGTATTCTGTTAGGCTAAAACGGTCCAAAGATACTCTTAACATGGTGTGATATTGTCCACTTTGGGCCAAGCCCGTACGGTTTTTCTGGTAAAATTCAAAAATAGCCAGATTTACAAGCGGTAATTGAAAAATAGCCACAGTTTCAAAACTAATCGAATTTTAGCCACTTTTCATGTAAAGATAAATCTGTACGAAAATACCGTTCAAAATTCGAAAAATATTCCAGCTTAATATATTGGAGTTCCAGCATAATATATTGGACTTCCAACATAATATACTGGACTTTTAGCATAATATACTGGAGTTCCAGCATAATATACTGGTCCAGCATAATATGCTGGAAGTTAATCTCCAGTATATTATGTTGGAACTTTTCGTGTGTTGGAGTTCCAGCATAATATGCTGGAAGTTCATACACAGGTGCATCAATCTCTAGTATATTATGCTGGAACTTTTCCTGTTGCAGCAAAATAGTGGCTATTTTTCAATGACTTTGCAAGCGCTGGCTATTTTTCAATTACCAGTCCAAAAACTAGCTAGCCCGTGCTATTTTCACCGGTTTTTTCCAAAAGGCCTTACACCATAAAATATCCAACTCCTTATAAATAGTTTAACCTAAATGGCGGTTCACCCAACTGTATGTAATTAGTGTATTATTTGTGTATACTGAATATGAAAAGTAAGCAGTAAATATGCCGGCTATTTGTATATAGATCCCTTCAAAATAAGAGTTGGACTGGGCTGGATCGATCCTCTTTGACTGCTCAAACCCTATTGTTGATATATCTAAATTCCAGAATACCAACAAGATCGAAAGGATTCTCTTACAATAAAATAATGATTCAACATAAATGCGATCTAACTAAAGTGATTAAGCGATATGATATGAGCAAAAATCAATACATTCAAAAGATATTTTTATCTTCTAATTGTAAGTGGGCATAGGATATTTTCTCTGTTTCATTCGCGACTTTTTGACAAAGGAGGAAAAGATCTAAACACTAAATTTCAAACGAGATCCAAACGTATCAATTAATTACAAAAAGAACATCGGAATGATAGAAACAATTCCATCGCAAAAGAGCAAAATCATTAAGTATTTTAAGCTGGACTACATCAAAAGGTTCAAAAAATTATACATGACGACCATTAACCAACAAAAAGTACTTTACATTTCTTATATTTCGTACATGCCTCCCATGACTGTGTTTTAAAATCAACAATGCTTAAAAAATGGGCAAAGATTTTATTTCATCATATAAGAATGAGAGGGTGATTTGGCGATATGATAAACAAATGTGCTTGATTGATCAACATTAGGATTGTGTTCTTACCATATCTACCAATTCTCCAAATGATATTATGTTGATCTTGATGTGACATTTACTATATAACAATAGTAATAGGAATTTAACTAATAATTAAAGATTTCTAATGGGTAAAAACTATTGCAGAAAGCTTAAAGTTAATCATTCAATGAAATGAAACTCTTGAGGGTCATAATTGCTTATATTTCTAAAATTTCAAATCAGAGATTGATCTCACTTCATTGAGGAAGTTTCCCTTTGTGGAAATTCCCAAGATAAGCTTATCAGAATATCAGGAACTCTGCAAGCGGGCACTAGAAATATTGGTGGGCAGATAACAGAGAAAAATGTAGTTTAATAGCCTATAATAAACTACTGGATTAGTTGTATAAGGAGATATAGTGTGTGAGCACGTAATGTTTGTCCCATGCCTAAAATACTCTTAAAAATACTCTAAAATAGCTTTAATTGCCTTTATGGAATTTTAAGAACTTTTCTCTATCTTATTTTATTTTGTTTGGCATTTATTTGCATTTTTAGTATATTTAGTAGCATTTCAATTCATGAATGTGACAAAAAATATCTTATCTTTTGCTTTTTGCATTTTTGGATTTTACTTGCATTATTAACATTTAGTTTGCACGATTAATTGCATTTTTAAAATATAAAAATCATAAAATATTTTTAGTTACTCCTTTTCTGTATTTTTAGGTTAATTAATTAATTAGTTTATTAATTCACAATTTTAATTAGTTTGGTAGGTTAAATCTGCAAAATAGTCTCAATTAGATTTCATTTGGCTAATTTTGAAAATCAAATAAAAAGAAGAAGGTCTTTTTGCTTCATGCCCCAAATTGGGCCAGCTCCAGAGGCCCAATTTCCCCTGAAATTTGCCCAGTCCATCCCCGCTATCCGGTCCAACACGCTTCCCCCACTAGGCCTTTCAAACGGCGTAGTTTCACACAGGAACTACGTCGTTTCCTCTTCCCCATTTACTTAAACAACCAAATCCCCTTGTTTTGTCTCATAATCCAAACATCCCCCCACTATGCCAAACCCTAGTCGCCCCAATTCTCTCATTCTCTCAAATCAGCCACCTTACTCTGCCGGCTTCCACCGCCCCGAAATCGTCATCCAGCAATGGACCACCACTAACCAACCCCAAAAGATTAACAAATACTCCTCACCACCTCCTCACCTCCAATATCATTTCCGCCCAAATATCTCTCAATCTCGCCGATTAGAAGATCTAGGAATAAATTCCAAATTTTTTTGCCCCTTAGCTAAAATCACCATCAACCCGGCCTCCTCATTACCCAAATTTTACATCAATCGATACGGCTCGGAAGGACCTTTCATTTGAGGAAGTTTGTTCACCATTTTTCGAAGGCCAGAACATCGTTGACCTCCGTTGCCCGGCCGAACTTCCCCGAACTCTATCTTTTCTTTTTCAATTTAGCTTTCAATGAGCATTGTTACATGTAGCACTGTCTCGCATAAAAATTTATCGGCAGTGCTCATGTGACAATCCCCTTTGCTCCCGGGACTTCTATTGATCGTCGCCAGAATTCATTACAATCACCGGAGTTCTTAATTTTGATTTTGGACATCTAGTTTGTTTGGTCGCTTGGGATTTGTTTGGAATTGGACCTGGTCTTGGCAGACTCACTAAATTAGGGAGTGGTGGGCTAGACCTTGATTTTGGGCCCGTTGGCTTCCGGCCCAAGCCTAATATTAAAAAAAAATGTTAAAAAACAGGGGCTGGAAGTGTAGTTTAGGGTTTTAACATGGGGAATAATTTTAATAACTACTTAGGAGCTTCTAGAAAAGGGTAAAAGGACTGATTAGCAAAGGAAAAGTAAAAAAAGGGTCAGATGTGAGGGATTTAATGAGTAAAAACAGAAAAGAAGAGGGATATAAAAGAAAAGAAAATTTTTGAAAGAAGCCCTAGAAGGCTTCTATAAAACAGTACCTCTCTCATGTGCATTAGGTTATTCAGAAAACTCCACACTCACTCTCACATATTAGAAGCAGCCTGAAATTTGATATATAGATCTGAAAAAACCAAAATTCCTATAAACAACACAAAAACAATAAAAAAATAAGATTCTAAAGCTGTTTCTAATTTCATTTGACTGCTATATATTTTTTGGATCTTGGAAAGCTGTTTGAGCAGAAGAAGCTGCTGTTTTCTGCTGTTATGCAGTCTGCTATTAGCTGAGCTTCAATATTTTTTTCTTCGGCCTTTATTTGGCAGTTCTAAAGTGACTATTGTGCTATCCGGTACTTGTTTATGAACCTGAGTACTGTTTTTGGCAGAAATGACTTACTTCCTTTATTTTCTCCATGAAATCTAGATGTGCTACTATTTTATATGTTGAATCCATCTCCTATTATGCTTTTATTGAGATTTTTGAAGTCTGTTTACTTGCTACGAAGGTGTGACTTTTGATTTCTTGTAGTAAAATTGTTATTTCGATAAATTATCCTGCTGCATAATTGTGATATAGACTCGTGTGTTTGGATGTGTTAAAATGTGATTATTGTTTGTCTCCTTGAAATAGGATTTGAAGTTTGAAATTTCTAGGTCGATTTGAGATTAGAAAAGTATTATCCTCAAGTCATGAGTTCAATCAATTTTGAATAGATCTAGAGTGCTAAACAAGCATGAAGTGGTTACTTGTATAACAATTAATCCTAGTTGACTAGCCTAGATTTTGAGATTCTTCTGTAAATTGATAAGTTGTACGACAATTTATTTGGATTTTGGCCTGTAATAGTGATTGTTTCCAGTAATGTTAAATTTGCCAAAATCAATTTGGTAGCAATTTATGACTATGAATGAATGTCTTCATTTATGTCAACTTGGGCCAGCCTTCATTTATGTCAACTATACGAATGCCTCTGAATATATGAACTATGCGATTGCCGTAATTTGGAATTCATACAATCATGTATTGATACTTAAGGCAGCTTGTTATTATTGTCATTTCTGTGATGAAGTATGAAAGATGTCTGGAAAAACCAGTTGGATAACCATTGGTCCTCTGTACTTCAAATTCTAGGGCCTGAATAATCGGCCCATGCGAGTTGCACCATCAGCTTGAAGTCTTGAGGACTTTGGACCTCAATACAGGTCTAGTCACAATTCCAGGCCCAGTTAGAGGTTTGTAACCTCACGTGCAAAGGAGGTCTTCCATTTCAGCCAGGCTTTGAAGCGCTGGGCTTCACATTAAGCCCAATTTTGACTCACTTAGATTTGTTGGAGTTTTTAATGTGGGTTGTTAGTTGCATGTAACTTGCAATATCACTAAATTATTTATTAACTAATGTAGTATTTAGCTAAGTATGAATAAAACATGAAACAAACCTCTAAGTTACAAGCTAAATATCTGTCATTGCTTTATAACCAAGATGTTCGTCCTTTCTTGCCTTGTGGTAATTGGTGCCAAACAAATCTTCAAGTCCTGTAAAAGCCCATGTACATTAGTTTGTAAGACTTATTCCAAAAACCAAATTCCATAACATCCCGACCTTCACACTCAATCTCAAACCTTAGAAAAATAAACAAATTATGAACATTCATAGTTTGCGTTATGCGTGATTAAATGATAAATTATCGGGATTATGGGTACGGTTCCCGTAGCATAATCATGCTACATAATTCTAAACTCGAGGGCACGCTTGTGCGACATGAACCAACATCAAAGTAATTCTAAAATAAACATGTTGTGAATTGCGGGTGCATTTTACGCAGCGTGATTTGCAATGTGTATAAAACAAACTAGTGTACGACATCGTAACTTATTTTAAATAAACCTATTGTGTATTTTTACCCTTTACCGCTTTAATTAGATATCTATACCGCTTTTAGTATTTATGGAATTAAAACATGTAATAGTCGGATAATTAAGCCACATGTAAAGGTAAAGTGACCGTGCTAAAACCACGGAATCCAAGAGTGCCTCACACCTTCTCCCAGGTTAACCGAATTTCTTACCCGATCTTCTGTGTTCGCGAACCGTATATAGAGTCAAATTTCCTTGATTTGGGATTTTAAAATAAATGGTGACTCGGAACACCGTAATTAAATAATTTCGAGTGGCGACTCTAAAAAATAAAATAAACTAAATCCCATTACAAATAATGTCACTTAAGTTTGAAAAAGTTCTTTCCCTGTAAAAAGGAGGTGTGACAGCTCTAGAAACTCTGCTGGGGAATGCGAATCCAGAACTTTTAGTTCAAGGTTCAGAATTCGAGCTTAGATGATTTTTATACTTGGCTTGTTGTTTATTGTCTTATATTACATATTGGGCCTAATGTGCTAATTGCCACTCTCACCGCTTTAATATTGATGTGAATTGTATATAAACTGTTACGACACCCTTGTTCTCTTTGAGTCATCTAAATCTTCTGGGAAGCGTGCGCTTCGCGTGGCTTCTTTTCTTCTAGATGTCATACTCTTAATTTTAGAATGAGGATCGAACCAATTGCAAAGCCGGTGAAGCTTCTATATTCCCAGTACGCTGCACCCCCCCTCCGGCTCGAGTTATCCGCTTGGGTAAGCGTTATTTAGAACTCCACACCTTAAGGTTTAAACTTAGAAGAACAAAGCCTCATGCTGGATCCCTAGTAGATACACTTGTTTGCATCACATGCATTTGACTTTGGGGATTAAACACATGGTTGGGTTTGTCTAGGGCAGGTGTACCCCCAAAATAAAAGACCATCTTGATGCATCTTACGTGCTACTTGTTGAATTTGTTCTGGTTTGCATGTTGAACGGCTTATAGAATAGGGATTAAAAATTAAGCAAAACCAGGAGAGAGAAAATAAGAGGGAGAAAATTACCCCGGTCCTAAAAATCTCGATTTTTGAAAAAAAAAAGAAGAAAGAGAAAGAAAAATCCTAAAACTTTGTCGAATTTTTAGAAGGATGTTACAAAATGAGTCCAAACTTTCAAAAAATGACCTTTTCCGTGATTTTGAAAAAAAAATCCTCCGAACTACGCAGGTCTAATTCTCACCGGATGTGAGATACTTAGGCAACCTTCATCAGGTCCAGCCCCACTTTTGCAAAAGTAACCAAAAATAGGAATATGGGAAAATTTTTGGAACGTGGTCATCACCCTGGGCCGTTCTTATCGAAATAACCTCAAAACGTTCTCCTGGGATGCCGGAAGGTTGTTTTTGCAAGAATAGTACAATGTTAACCCATTCCCCATAATCAACATCATTTGGCAGAAACAACCTTATAAACTTTCCTCAAGCGTTGAAGGGCCAAGTCGTATTTGCAAAAACGACCCTTGTTTTTTCACTGAGTTATTAAACTGAATTTTCAAATTTAGCCACTTTGTGTTTTTTGAAAATAGTGTTGGTTTTGACCCTTTGTCCTAATTTGCGTGTAGAATGAGCACTGTTGAGATTTACCTTTTCGATTCATAGACGAGATTCCATTGAGACTCCACATGTGGTGAAATGACATGGGGGAGGCCGGTCAATGTTCCGTGACCAAGGCACTGGGTGGTCTCACCGGTATTTTGACGATTAAGCCAAGGGTTGATCTGATAGAGGCATTGATACTGTTCTGGGACCCGACACATATTGTTTGTCACTTATCAAATTTTGAGTTGACTCCTATGCTGGAGGAGATAGCAGGTTTATGCCGGATATGACGGGGGTCTTAGGCATCAATATCTAGTAGCCACGAGAGCTGTGACCCCTCACAAATTTTTGGACCTTTTGAGCATTAACTGACAAGTTAAGAATGAAAATTTGGCCGAAGGTTACTGTACCTTCCACTTTCTGTAAAGTCGGTATGGGAACCCTTATGGATTTGATGCTCCAGACATTGGCTTGAATCATCAAGGGAAGAAAAACAAGTGGGAGTCGCGCAAAGTTTTAGCTTTCATAGTCGCATTTTTGGGCACTCTGATATTCCCAAGGGAGGACGGACATATAGAGTTAGGCCTTGCAGGGGTGGCTGACTTTCTGGCCAAGAAGGCCAACGGTACTCTCGTGCCAATGATCCTCGCAGAGATTTAACAAGCTCTAACCGCTTGTCGAGCTGGCATGAAATTTTTTGAGGGTTGTAATCTGTCATTGCAAATGTGGCTTGTGGAGCATCTTTTTCACCGCACAAGATACATGAACTATGGGCTAAGCGGACTCAGTTGCATTGAGGAGTGCGGAAACAGGGTAAGTGGCTATGAGAAGTCGGAGGGTACCGAGGCTTGGTTCACACTTCTGTGTTCACTAACTACAAATCAAATTGAGTGGACTTTCAGTTGGCTGTCGGTCAAAGAGGTTATCTACATGTCTGCCGACATGTGCTTTCTGCTATTGATGGGTCTTCGGAGTATTCAACCTTATGCTCCATATCGGGTTCTATGCCAGTTGGGAGGGTATCAAATGGTCCCTCATGATGAGGATCTGAGTACATAGGTTGTTGAGTTACTCCCAGGGGCTGCTTTTCTGGAAGAAAAGGTCCGCTAGATTTGGCATCGATGTAGGTTTCTGGAGCCACAAACTCAGGTGCGAGATTTATCATTCGGGGAAGTAGAGTTTAGCTTTATGGCATGGTATGGTAAGAGAGTTTGGGTCAATCAAGCGCCAGAACCCGCCAAAAGGCCCCTTATCCAACAATTCACATATGGGGCACAAGAACAATGGGTTTGGGCAGCCAAAGAAAAAGAATACCATATCACCCTCAGCAAATTAGAAAATCAGGTCAGAGCCATTAAATTTGAGAGTGATCTGCAAACCGCCGAGGAGATAAGAAAAGGTTAGCTCGAGAAAATGAAGCCCTCTGAGCCCAACTCTGGGAAATGAGAGTAGATGCTGAGACACCTGTAATAAGTGAAAAAGACCAAATAATCATGGGCAACTTGAGGCAAAAGGTGTATGACCATGCGGTCGATCTAACAAAGGCCAAAAAAGATTTAGCAAAAGCTCGGGCAAGGATGGTCCAATTGGAAAAATATGCGGAAGAACGCTTGAGGTTAGCCCGCCAACCAAAGCAAAATTACGATAAAGAGGTCGCGTTTTTGAAGTAAAGAGTTGGCCGCTCTTGAAAACGAAATGGGTCAATAAGTAAAAGACTTCAAGATGGAGAGGGAGCATTGCTATGTATTGATTAACAAGTTGGAAGGGAATGTGTTGCATTTACAAAACCAGAACAATAGGACCATGCAAGTAGTGGAAGCCCGAGAACAACAAATTACATGGTTGCTCCAAGAACGGAATGCTACCAAGCTTAGAATCAAGTAAATAGCTAACTACACCGTGATGAAATGCAATGAATATGAGGATATGACTAAAGCTATGTCTTTGCTTCAGTGTTGTCTTTCGCTCGCCAGGTCATGACCGACCTAGAGTTCCTTCATGATGAGCTTATAGGGAGACCCGCGCCATGACTGACTGATGTCACCCAGGACCCAGGATTAGAGTTTGAGAGTCATTTTTCTTTTAAATTGTATTAGCCATTTCTATTATCGAGTCTGTAGTTTTACTTTTCTTGCTTCGAGTCTGTTTGTCCTTCGTCCATTTCGAGTCTGTTGTTGTTTGGCTTCGAGTCTGTATGTTTTCCTTTTAAAATCAGTTGTCGATGTTTTCAGGTCTTTGTAATGAAACACCCAAAGATATTTTATTAATGAAATATTGAAAACCCCAAAATTTCTTAGCTTTCATTTTTCATTCATTTCCTTGAACTATGTAATGGTCTGATTCATGCGGTAGAATGGTACGTAGGCATTCCCATCGGATGTGATCATAGCCATAAACATATTGAGTGAAAAATCCAACAAAATGTAAGAAAAACTGAGAGAAAAACAAACAAAAAGAAAAGAAAATAAGGAGTGACAAAATAGGAGGAAAAAATCAAGAGTGTTGAGATAAAAAATAAAGAGAGCGGTAAAACCAACAAAGAGCCAGAAATGGGAGAAAAGAGTGTAGACATTTGAAAGCCGGGATGAAAAACGTAACCATTCAAATGCATGGTAGAAGAACTATTTAGGTGCATTGTATCGTAACGTGTGATTTCCTATCTGTTAAATGCCTCAAAATTAACAAGGTTGTTGTGTGTGCTTCAGCCGGGTTCTATTCAGGTGCTTGGTTTTTGTTGGTAATCTAGCTTCCTATCTCTACCTCATAAGATCTAAAGGAAAGGTTACGATAGCCTCCAAAAGCAATCTACACATTATCAAACCTGAGGATAGCCCGACACCGACTACTCCACAGCCAAAATTAACAACTGCTAAAGAGAATAGGATGTTACGTTTCTGCATATTGGAAATGTGGGACATTTGATCTAATGGTAGGAAACCGCCGAGTGCAATTCCTGGGTTCCTTGAGTTGATCCCAAGGTCGTGTGGGGCTACCAACGTCCCTGTATCTAACCCGTTCATCCCATGCGGGTCCAATGCTGTCTAACGATCCTGGCATGCCTTCTGTGGCTCGCCCCATGCACCGATTTCTAGGGCACCTTCAACATTGTTCTCTGCAGTGCCTGTCTTCACCATGACGCAACCAACCGTGCTCAAGACTTGTTTTGAACCTCCGACTTTCACATTCCAGGGCCCATAATTTTAGTAGGACATGACCTATATCACTCCGGACTCGTATACTCAACATCTACAGTATGAGTTTCCGGCTGAACTGAAAAGAATAGTAAAAAATTCTGAGCATGAAGAAATGGCTCGAAAAATGAAAAGCCCGGAGCAGAGTTTAAAGAACATGCAGGGCCTGAGTGGCCAAAAGAGTGTCTCCAACTTCGACTTGTGCATGTTCCCCATGTCTATTTGCCAGCTGGTTTCAAAATGCCAAAATTTGAAACGTACGACGGGCACGGAGACCTGATCGCCCATTTGAAAAGGTACTGCAACCAGCTAAGGGGTGCTGGCGGAAAAGAGGAACTTCTAATGGCAAACTTTAGAGAGAGTCTAGTAGGAATTGCCTCTGAATGGTACATGGACCAGGAAATTGCTCATTGGCTCATATGGGACGACCTCGCTAGAGATTTCATCCCTCAATTTCAATACAATGTGGATATTGCTCCGGATAGAAACCCCCTATCTAATCTGAAAAAGAAATCCACAGAAAGTTTCCGTAAGTATGCTGTTAAGTGGCTTGAGCAGGCTGGCCGTTTGAAGCCTCCAATGGATGAGATAGAGATGGTCACGGTTTTCTTGCACGCCTAAGAGGCCGGCTATTTCCAAAACATGATGTCTGCCATAGGAAAGCCATTTGCTGAAGCCATAAAGATTGGGGAAATAATTAAAATTGGTTGAAAACAGGAAGGATATTGAGTCAGGCAGCCCTTAAAGCTACATCGCAAGCAATGCAGAATGGCTTGGGCGGTCTAGCCAATCGGAAAAAGAGAGAAGAGGGATCCATGATGGCTTCAAGCTCGAGGGAGTTTCGCAGATCAGTTAACAAATCTTATATGCCACCTCGAACCCCAAAACATTACTACCCGCACCATGATGCTACATATGCCGTGGAACCGCCTCTCTATGCGGTGATGAACGCACAACCCTACACACAGCCCCAGCAAAATTACAATCAAAATCGAGCTCCACCTCCCAGAAATAACCGTCCTGACCAAGCTCCATATAATCCTCGCCCACCACAAAATACACCCCAATATAATCCACGTCCCCGAGAGCCTCCCAGAAGAAACCATTTCACCCCCATCGGTGAATCATACTTGAGTTTGTTCCAGAAGTTGACTCAATTGGGTTTACTACAACTTGTAGTTTCGAATCGGCCAAACCCCGAGTCTCCGACATACCGGGCTGATGCCAGATGTGCATACCACTCGGGGGTGGTAGGCCATGATACAGAGGATTCCTGGACCCTCAAGAGGGCGATATAAGACTTGATTGAAGCTACAAGAATTGTGCTGAGGGACGAGGAGGCTCCCAATGTGACCAATAATCCATTGGCTGCTCATAATAACGGGCCAGTTATCGGTATGATCTGTGTTGAAAAAGAATTCAACTTGGCGCTGAAGGCCATTGTTGTCATCGCTAATTCGGAAGCAAAACCTAAAGCAACAGCAAAACTGGCAAAAACTGAAAAGAAAATAACTCTAGTACCTCTGGCCGTTGAAACGAAAGTTGAGCCGGCACCTGCCAAGAATTTGGTTCTTTATGTTCCAAAAGCCCCGAGGAAAGAAAAACTTGTCCTCAGCACTCCAAAAAAATTTGATGAAAGGAAAGTTACATTGAACGTGCCAAGGTTGTACGTACCGAAGGGAACACATTTGGCGCAGGGGCCGATAATATCACCAAGGCTGACTGAGCCCGTGGTTATCAATCCCGCACCACAGAGTCCAAAGATCCTACAGCAGTCCCTCGGAACTACAACAGAACCTTGGCTACTTACAAGGGGAAAGAAATTGTGGGGGAAGTAAATTAGATGACTCGGTCTGGGAAGTACTATTCTCCGGATGAGCTAAGGAAAGCTAAACAAAATAGGGACAACCAAATGTCACCTAAGAAACCTGTGAGAAATGAAGAAGTGGAGGAATTCTTTAAGAAAATGAAAACTTCGGAGTACTTGATAATTGATAAAATCCGGAAAACTCCATCCCAGATCTCACTTCTATCTCTTTTGCTGAGTTCAGATGAACATCAACAAGTGCTACTCAAAACTTTGCACGAAGCTTATGTCCCAGATGAAACTACTATTGCACAATTGGAAAGAATGGCAGAGAGGTTCTTCGAAGTTAATAAGATCTCATTTAGCCATGATGGTTTGCTTGTAGATGGAGCTGCCCACAACAAAGCCCTCCACTTGACTGTTAAATCTGAGGGCTACTATGTGAAAAGGGTGATTTTAGATGGCAGGTCTGGAGTAGATATTTTTCCCCTCTTAACGCTCAAGAGGATGGAAATCAGTACAGAAAGAATTCGGGCCAACAATGTCTGTGTACGAGTCTTCGATGGGGTTAAGAGGGATACAATCAGAGAAATTGATCTAGTTTTAACTATTCGCCCCGTGGACTTTGAGGTGATCTTCCAAGTCTTGGACATGGAAACCTCGTACAATGTTCTTCTCGGCAGGCCATGGATTCACGCCGCCGGAGCTATTCTGTCCACTCTCCATCAGATGGTCAAGTTTGAATGACAATCAAGAAATCATTGTCCATGGAGAAGACAAGCAATTTATTTAGCAGGACCCCTCGATCCCATATCTTAAAGCCAGGGAGGGCAGTGGACACATCGTGTATCAAGCTTTTGAAATTGTGGTTGCTGACTAGTTTGAAGAGAGGGCTCTACTACATCAACCTTGTTTGTCCAGTGCTTCAATTATGGTTGCCACCCAAATGATAAAAAATGGTACAATCCCGGAAAGGGGCTCGGGGCATCATTGCAGGGCCTTACTGAGCAAATTTCCTTGGCGTGAATGAGAGCCTTTTGGGTTGGGTTTTCGAGCTACATCAGCTGACAGAACATGGGCTGGCCAATGCAATGAAAATGGGTGGGTCCTGTCACAGCCTATCCCACATCTCTCCCGGTTATTTGTCAAATCAAAGTATGTAAAGGAAGAAGAAGAGGCCTTCACGGCCAAAGAGATAGACGATATCTGCGGAGCTCTGAAACAAATGCTATATGAATCCGACATGGTCCAGCTAGGGGAAGGCACGAGCTGTGCCGAGGTGTAATATATGGGACCCAATTTCAAGCTCTAGAACTAGGAGGCTACCCATTCCCCGTCAGGCGGGAATTTTGATAGTTCAGTCTTGCTATCTTTTCTGCATTACGAGTTATTTCAGGGTGTAACTCGAATGGTTTACTTTATTGTCTTTAAATTTTGATGTAAACCCTTCTATCTTTCAATTCAATGAAATGTAATCAATGTTTCATCGTTCATAGATGTCTTTTTTTCTTTTTCTAATTTTGCTATTTTTCTTATCTTTTTCTTTTCAGTTCTAATAATGCGGACTTTATGACATGACATGCTTGCGGACTTCATGCCCATATCCTAAAACACTATCTAACTTTGAAATAATGAATCAAGATGTGGAATATGACGAAGATGAGGCTTTTAGGAAAATAAATCAAGAATTGAAAAAATTTGAGAACAAGCCTGAGCCAAACTTAAGCGAAACCGAGCCAATTCATTTGGAAAACTCAGAAGAGATTAAGGAAACAAAGATAAGCATTCACGCTGATGAGAAAACTAGGGATGGCCTGATCTAACTTTTGTTTGAGTTCAAAGATGTGTTTGCATGGTCTTATGATGATATGCCAGGGTTGAGTGTTGACTTGGTGGTACATAAATTGCCTACCTATCCTGGTTATTCACTTGTCCAACAGAAGCAAAGAAAGTTCAAAACTGACATCAGTGATAAGATTAAGGAAGAAGTCACAAAACAATTGAAAGCTAGTGTGATCCGAGTGGTCCGCTATACAACATGGCTGGCAAATGTGGTACCTGTGCTAGAGAAAGATGAAAAACCCGAGTTTGTTTTCATTATCGGGATTTGAACAAGGCGAGTCCGAAGGACAACTTTCCATTTCCAAATATCCACATTCCTCTTGACAATTGTGCTAAACACGAGATACAGTCTTCTATGGATTGTTATGATTGTTATCACCAGGTTCTGATGGATTAAGAAGATGCGGAGAAGACTGCTTTTACCACACTTTGGGGCACTTACTGTTAAAGGTTCATGCCATTTGGTTTGAAAAATGCCGGGGCAACCTATATGAGAGCTATGACTGCCATCTTCCATGACTTGATGCATCAGGAGATTAAGGTATACATGGATGATATGATCATCAAATCTAGAGCGCAAGAAGACCATGTGCGAGATCTGAGGAAATTCTTTGAGCGTTTGCGTAGGTACAACTTGAAATAAAACCTAGATAAATGTGCATTTGGAGTTTCGTCCCAGAAACTCTTAGGGTTTATTGTTAATCGAAGGGGTATCAAATTAGATCCGACAAAGATAAAGTCTATTCGGGATTTTCCACCTCCGAAGAGCAAGAAAAAGGTCATGAGTCTACTAGGGAGATTGAATTATATAGGTAGATTCATCGCTCAGCTCCACCACTTATGAGCCCATATTCAAGCTGTTGAAGAAAGACGTTGCAATCAAATGGACAGTGAGTGTCAAGAAGCGTTTGATAAAATCAAAGAATATCTGTCAAATCCGTCGGTGTTGGTTCTGTTCGAACGAGGAAGACCTTTGTTCTTGTATCTGAAAGTCATGGAAAATTCTTTTGGCTCTATCCTGGGGCAACACGATGTAATAGGGAAGAGAAAACAAGCCATATATTATCTGAGCAAGAAGTTCACCAGTTATGAAGTCAAGTACACTTTGTTGGAAAAAACCTGTTGCGCCCTAACTTGGGTCGCCCAAAAGCTGAGACACTACTAACTGGCTTACACAACGTACCTCATAACCAGAATAGATCCTTTGAAGTATATATTCCAGAAGCTGATGCCCACCGGAAGGTTAGAGAAATGGCAGATCCTGCTCACCGAGTTTGACAATGTCTATGTCACTCACACGACATTGAAAGCTCAAGCCTTGACGGATGATCTAGCTGAGAACCCGGTCGATGATGAATACCAACCCTTAAGCACTTACTTTCCGGACGAGGAAGTAAACTCGATTGAAGTGATTCTAGAGAACATCAATGCCTCGAAAATGTTCTTCGGTGGGGCTGTAAATACAAAAGGCGTAAGGATTGGGGAAATTTTAATCTCGCCCAAAGGTCAACACTATCTGGCTACGACTCGGCTTCGGTTCTTTTGCACAAATACACTGCCGAGTATGAAGCCTGCATTATCGGCATGAACATGGCAGTTGATCTGGATGTATAAGAGTTATTAATCATGGAGGATTTTGATTTAATTATTCGGCAAGCCCAAGGCGAGTGGGAAACTCGAGATGTCAAACTCATCCCTCACAGGCAACACGTGGAAGATCTCAGTAAACGGTTTAAGTCCATCGAGTTCAAGCATATTCCCCAATTCCACAATGAGCTAGCAGATGCACTAGCTACTTTGGCCTCAATCCTTCCACGCCCGGGTAATGCTCATATTGACCCGTTGGAAATTCAGGTTCGAGAAAGGCACGGTTATTGTAACGCAACTGAAATGCAGCCAGATGATGAGCCATGGTATCATGATATCAAAAGATTTTTAAAAACAAAAGAATATCCCGAGCAAGCCAGTGGGGATCAAAAGAGAACTATCAGAAGGCTTGCAAGCAATTTCTTTTTGAGTGGGGAGATCTTGTACAAAAGAACTTTAGATTTGAATTTTATTAAGATGTGTAGATTCTCGAGAAGCTAATATGATCATGAACAAAGTGCATTCAGGAGTATGTGGGCCTCACATGAACGGGTATGTCCTTGCAAAGAAAATACTCCGAGCAGGTTATTATTGGATGAGCATGGAAAAATATTATTTCAGTTTTGTCTGGAAATGTCACCAATGTCAGATACGTAGTGACCTTATTCATTCACCGCCTTCGAAGTTGCATCCTATGTCAGCACCTTGGCCGTACGTTACTTGAGGCATGGATGTTATTGAGCCAATCGAGCCGAAAGCTTCAAATGGGCACAAATTCATCTTGGTTGCCATTGATTATTTCACAAAGTGGGTCGAAGCTGCCACTTTCAAAGCTGTCACTAAGAAAGCAGTAGTGGAGTTCGTGCATTCCAACATCATTTGTCGTTTTGGTATTCCTGCAACTATCATTACGGACAATGCTGCAAGTCTTAACAGTAACTTGATGAGGGAGGTATGTGAGCAATTCAAAATTACGCATCCCAATTCCACTCCTTATCGACCCAAAGCTAATGGCGCCGTTGAATATGCAAACAAGAACATAAAAAGATCCTCAGGAAAATGGTTCAGGGTTCCAGGCAGTGGCACGAAAAGTTACCTTTTGCATGATTGGGATATCTCACAACTGTGCGCACATCAGTTGGGGCCACCCCTTACTTATTGGTTTGTGGCACTGAAGTCGTAATACCTGCAGAAGTTGAGATTCCCTCTCTTTGGATCATTGTTGAAGCCTAGATCGAGAATGATGAATGGGTCAAAACCCGCTTGGAATAATTGACTATGATTGATGAAAAATGACTGGCCGCAATTTACCACGGGCAGTTGTACCAACAAATAATGGCCCGTGCCTACAACAAGAAAGTGCAACCCCGAAAATTTGAAGTGGCGCAGCTCGTTTTGAGACGTATTCTCTCGCAACATGAAGAAGCTAAAGGAAAATTTGCTCTAAATTTGAAAGGTCCATGCATTGTAACAAGAGTGCTGCCAAAGGCAGCACTGTATTTGCGAGACATCGAAGGATATGTCCCCAAGATAACTGTCAATGCAGGCACGGTCAAAAGGTACTATGTTTGACCCTTTATGCACCTTTAATGTTCTCTGATTGGGATGAAGAAGGCTTTCATTCTTGCTAACCAAACACTATCAACCCTTTGCAAACCTTTGAGCCGGTTACCTTTCTTTGATCATCCTCTTTGGAACCTCAGAAGAAAGAAAAGGGAAAAAGAAAAGAAAGAAAAGAAAAGAAGAAGAAAAAAGAAAAACCAAAAAAAATGTTGAAGGAAAATAAAAAGAATAAGAAGCAAAAAAAGAAGAAGAAAGAAAATAAAAAACAAAGTTCATGTAATTAAACTACGTTCAACCTGATTCTCACTCTGGGGTTTGGTCACACCAAAAAAAAAAAATTCACATTCCTCCAAAAGTGAAAACTGAGACAGATGTTATAATAGTTCGGCAATGGTTTCGCCTGAAAGGTTCCAAAATTGTAATTCAATCTAAATTCTTTTTACCCAAATCATTATCAAGTCCTTCCGGTTGGTCAGCGAGAATGTTCAAGAATCGAAGGATACAGTTACTTGGATCTGATGCAACCAAAATGAGAGAAATAAAATAAGAGAGTCTTGTTGGTGGAAACCCTCACGGGCACCGTAAGGCGATGATGAGTAGAGAAATTAAAAATGAGAGAGTCTTGTTAGTGAAAACCCGCAAAGGGCGCTACAAGGCGATGGTGAGAAAAGAAATGAGAGAGGTCAGCTGGTGAAAACCTGCAACGGGCACTATTGATCTAAAAGAGGATCCTCACAGCTGATATAACACCCAGCCTCGACAAGGCATTAAGTCGACCTCGACTGGGCATGATTGGCAGATGCTTTGAAATTGAAAACTTTGGAAGAAGGAAATCAAATGGAAATGCCTATAAGGGAAAAATAAAGTTGAAAGGGTTAAGTCTCGCGCGACTAACCGTCTTGCAAAGTTTGGAAAGCCAAAGGTTCCCCTACACTCTGAAATTGGAACTTTGAACAAAGAAGTAAAAAGTTAAATGCCCAAAAAAAAAAAGTTGGAGAGGCTAAGTCCCGTTACATGACTAGCTGTCATTGCAAAAGTTTGAAAAGTCAAAGGTTCTTTGGGGTCAAAAATATAGTTGGTATTCAGAAAACAACCAATTGCAGTTGAAATCATTAAGAAAATGGGCCGCTATCAAGAGACTGAAACACTCAAGACCACAAAATCAGCCACCGTTTTAAACTGACAATTATTCTTTGTTGAAAAATAGGAAGCGCACAATGCAGGAAAAACAACCTCGCAAAAAGTAGATTCCAATAAAAGGAAATCGCGCGGAGACTAAAAATAGCTCTGCTACAGCAAAAAATCTCAAAAAAGGGAAGTCTTCTCAAAATTCCTTCCCGCATTTTACTCATTCTCTAAATATATATAAAAAAAAGGAAATTTCAAAATCATGGTAGTATAGGATACACCAAACCCTAGCTACATTTTCCAACTTGGGGTACACCACTCCGTAGTTGATTGGTCTTAAATGCAGGGTATACCACTCCCTGATATCTTTATTGACAAAGCTTAAATGCAGGGTACACCACTCCCTGACGTCATTTCTAAATATAGGTACACCACTCTCTAGTCTCCTTACCAGTATAGGGTACACCAATCCCTAGCTACATTTTCCAACGTAGGGTACAACACTCCCTAGTTGATGATATTTTAGACATAGGATACACCACTCCCTAGTCTACATACCAGTATAGGGTACACTAATCCTTAGCTGTGTTTTCCAGCATAGAGTACACCACTCCCTAGTTGATTGAGCTTAAATGCAGGGTACACCACTCTCTGATATCTTTATTGACTGAGTTTAAATGCAAGGTACACCAGTCCCTGATATCATTCTTTCAGACATAGGGTACATCACTCCCTAGTCTCCTTACAAGTATAGGGTTCACCAATCCCTAGCTATGTTTTCCAACGTAAGGTACACCATTCCCTAGTTGATGATTATTTTAGATATAGGGTATACCACTTCCTAGTCTTCTTACCAATATAGGGTACACCAGTCCCTAGCTGTGTCTCCCAACATAGGATACACCACTCCCTAGTTGATGATATTTTAGACATAGGGTACACCACTCCCAAGACTCCTCACCAGTATAGGGTACACTAACTCCTAGCTGTGTTTTCCAACATAGGATACACCACTCCCTAGTTGATTGAGCTTAAACGCAGGGTACACCACTCCCTGATATCATTACCAATTGATCTTAAATGCAGGGTACACCACTCCCTGATATCATTGTTGTTCGATTGATCTGAAATGCAGGGTACATCACTCCCTGATATCATGACTGTTTGATTGATCTGAAATGCAGGGTACACCTCCCTGATATCATTCCAAATACAGGGTACACCATTCCCCAGTTTTTGCTAATATAGGGCACACTAATCCTTAACAGTGTTTTCTAACATAGGTACACCACTCCCTAGTTGATTTGATCTTAAATGCAGGGTACACTACTTCTTGATATCATTCCAAATATAGGGTACATCATTCCCTCGTCTCTTTACCGGTATAGGGTACACCAATCCCTAGCTGTATTTTTCCAACATAGGGTACATCATTCCCTAGTTGATTTGATAATAAGTGCAGGTATACCACTCCCTAATATCTTCGCCAATATAGAGTATACCACTCCCCGGCCGCATTTTTCCAACATAAGGTACACCAATTCTTAGTTGAAACATCATTTTGGAAATAAAAAAATCATCATGATCTCTTCAGGGTACACCATTCCCCACACCTTATTGCTTTTAATAAAGAAGTAGTTCAGAATTTTGTTACAATAACTCATGAAATTTTCCTAGTGAAAACTGGGCAAAATTTTTTTGTTCTTTTGTTTGTTTTGGTGTTTGAGCATGTTTTATCTTGAGGCGTAGGGTTTGAAATGACCAAAAGATGAAGACTCAATCCAAAAAAAAAAAAAAAAAGAAAAAGAGAAAGAAAAAGAAGTGAATCTAAAACATTGAAGCGGATGAAAGGATGTGGACTGCTCAAAGACATGACTGAAGTCAGGAGCATTGCATTTTCCGTTTTGATCAGAAGAAGACGTAGAAAAATGAACTAGCACCTACAGCTAGCAAGCATTAAGGTTCAGATTAGAGTCTGCATGAAGAACCAGTCAAGACTCAAGGAATCTTATAACTCATAGCTGATAGGCTTGTTTAGTTTCTTCTAATTTTGATTTTAGTGTAGTAAGGAGTTTAACAAGCAGTAACAGCAGCAACAACAGCAAGATCAGTGAAATCAAAGCTTTTCGGTAGTCCCAGCTACCAAAACTTCCAGAACTATACCGACTTGATTTTTTTATAGCCAAGGTTATGTGGCAAACTTAGAAGCAAGGTTCGGTCAAACTTTTCCAAAATACTTCTCATGGATTATCAAACGGGCAAAAAATTACTCATGATTGCTCACTTTATCTTTGCTCGAAAACTCTTCATGTTCTCGAGCAAAAAGGGGCAAGTGTGAGCACTAATTTTGTCCCATACCTAAAATACTCCTAAAAATACTCTAAAATAGTTTTAATTGCCTTTATGGAATTTTAAGAATTTTCTCTATTTTATTTTATTTTGTTTGGCATTTATTTGCATTTTTAGTATATTTAGTAGCGTTTCAAATATTGAATATAATATCTTATCTTTTTCTCTTTGCATTTTTGAATTTTACTTGCATTATTAACATTTAGTTTGCGTGATTAATTGCATCTCTAAAATATAAAAATCACAAAATATTTTTAATTACTCCTATTTTCTGCATTTTTAGGTTAATTAATTAATTTGTTTATTAATTCACAATTTTAATTAGTCTGGTAGGTCAAATATGCAAAATAGTCCCAATTAGATTTTATTTGGCTAATTTTGAAAATCAAATAAAAAGAAGAAGGTCCTTTTGCTTCATGCCCCAAATTGGCCAACTCTAGAGGCCCAAATCTACCCGAAATCCGCTCAGTCCAACCCCTGCAACCCGGTCCAACAAGCTTCCCCCACTAGACCTCTCAAACGACGTAGTTTCACACATGACCTACGTCGTTTCCTCTTCCCTATTCACTTAAACGACCAAACCCCCTTGTTTTGTATCATAAGCTAAACATCCCTCCACTATGCCAAACCCTAGCCGCCCCCAATTCTCTCATTCTCTCAAATCAACCACCTTACTCCGCCGTCTTCCGTCACCCAGAAATTGTCATCAGACGGCGGACCACCACTAAACCACCCAAAATATTATCAAATACTCCTCACCACCTCCTCACCCTTAATCTAGCATCATTTTCCCCAAAAAACCTCTCAGTCTTGCCAATTAGAAGATCTAAGAATAAAAATCCCAACTTTTTTGCCCCTTTGCTAAATTACCATCAACCAGGCCTCCTCTTTACCCAAATTTTACATCAAATGATACGTCTCAGAAATACCTTTCGTTTGAGGTCGTTTGTTTACCATTTTCCGGCGGCCGGAACATCGTTGACTGTCGTTGACAGGCCGAACTTCCCCGAACTCCATATTTTCTTCTTCAATTCAGCTTGTAATGAGCATTGTTACATGTAGTACTGGCTCGCATAAACATTTGTCGTCCAGTGCTCATGTGACAATCCCCTTTGCTCGTCGGAGTTCTATTGATCGTCACTAAAATTCATTACAATCACCGCATTTCTTTGATGCTGATCGGGTATATATCAAATTGGGTATACTCTCGTCCCCTTCTCTATAATTCTTTCTAATTGCTGTGTGTCGATGAATTCTATCCGAGCATGTTTAATCAATAATTTGGAATCAATTAGTGTTTAGGTGGCTTGATAATTAAATACATGCTGTAATTTCAATTAGTAATTGCATGTTTTAAGGTAGCTTTAATTGCTCAATTATTTGCATATGCTAGTATAGATTGCAGTTCTAGAATTTGTTTCAATTTCAAAGTGGTTTACTTAGTTTCAATTTTGAATTTCGATTCTAGTTTGTTTGGCCGCTTGGGATTTGTTTGGAGTTGGACCTGGTCTTAAGATTAGGGGGTGAGTTGAGAAAGGATTGGTGGGGTAGACCTCGATTTTGGCCCTGTTGGCCTCTGGACAAGGCCTAATACTAAAACAAAATGTTAAAAAATAAGGGTTGGAAGGGTAGTTTAGGGTTTTAACTTAGGAAATAATTTTAATAACTACCTAGGAGCTTCTAGAAGAGGGTAAAAGGAATGACTAGCAATGGAAAAGTAAAAAAGAGGTCAGATGTGAGGGATTTAATGATTAAAAACAGAAAAGAAGAGGGATCTAAAAGAAAAGAAAAATTCTGAAAGAAGCCTTAGAAGGCTTCTATAAGACAGTACCTCTCTCATATGCATTAGGCCATTCAGAAAACTCCACACTCACTCTCACGGTTTAGAAGCATCCTGAAATTTGAAAAAACCAAAATTCCCAAAACAAAACAAAAACAATAAAAAAAAGGATTCAGAAGCTATTATTAATTTTATTTGACTGTTGTATATTTTCTGGATCTTGAAAAGCTGTTTGAGTAGAAGAAGCTATTATTTTCTGCTATTATTCAATCTGCTATTAGCTGAGCTTCACTCTCTTTTTCTTCGGCCTTTATTTGGCAGTTCTAAATTGACTACTGTGTAATCAAGTACTTGAAATCTAGATGTGCCATTGTTTTATATGTTGAATCCATTTCCTATTCTTCTTTTATTGAATTTTTTTGAAGTTTGTTTACTTGCTACGAAGGTGTGACTTCTGAGTAGTACAATTATTATTTCGATAAACTATACTGATGCATAATTGTGATATAGACTCATGTGTTTGGATGTGTTATAATGTGAGTATTGTTTATCTACTTGAAGTCGGATTTGAAGTTTGAAATTTCCAGGCCGATTTGAGATTAGGAAAGTATTAGCCTCAAGTCATGAGTTCAATCAATTTTGAAAGATTTGGAGTGCTAAACAAGCATGAAGTGGTTATTTGTATAACAATTAATCCTAGTTGACTAGCCTAGAATTTGAAATTCTTCTGTAAATTGACAAGTTGTATGATAATTTATTTGGATTTGGGACTGTAATAGTGATTGTTTCCAGAATGCTAAATTTGCCAAAATCAATTTGGTAGCAATTTATGGCTATGTTTGAAATGTTTTAAAATCAATTTGGGCCAGTCTTCATTTATGTCAACTGTACGAATGCCTCTAAATATATGAACTATGCGATTATCGTATTTGGAATTCAGATAATCATGTATTGATACTTAGGACAACTTGTTATTATTGTCATTTCTGTGATGAAGTATGAAAGATGTCTGAAAAAACTAGTTGGATAGCTATTGGTCCTTTGTACTCCAAAATTCTTAGGCCTGAATAATTGGCCCATGCGAGGTTGCACCATCAGCTTGAAGTCTAGAGGACTTTGGACCTCAATACAGGTCTGGTCAATATTCCATGCACAATTAGAGGATTGTAACCTCATGTGAAAAAGGGGGTCTACCATTTCAGACAGGCTTTGAAGCGTTGGGCTTTACCTTAAGCCCAATTTTGACTCACTTAGGCTTGTTGGAGTTTTTAATGTGGGCTGTTAATCGCATGTAACTTGCAACATCACTAAATTACCCATTAACTAATGTAGTATTAAGCCAAGTATGAATAAAACATGAAAAAACTTCTAAGTTACAAGCTAAACATCTGTTATTGTTTTTTAACTAAGATGTACGTCCTTTCTTGCCTTGTGGTAATTAGTGCCAAAAAAATCTTCAAGTCCTGTAAAAGCCCATGTACATTACTTTGTAAGACTTATTCCAAAATCAAACTCCATAACTATCACGCCCCGAACTCGGGAAGCGCGACCGATGCTCAACTGAGTGAACCCAGTCAAGCAAGCCTGTTAGATACTTTCTACCCAAACTCACTTATGAATAAAGTTAATACATATTTTCGTTAAGTAGACCATAAAGAGATCATGTATACAATACCAATTTATTACCAGTAGTTACTTCATTTTAAAGTCTCAAATTACGCACACTTTCATAATTTGAAGCGGAAGATGTAACACACATACAATATTACTATCCTGACCTTCCCAATACCAATACAACCCTCACCATGTCTATGGAGCCTTTAATAGATACAAAAGAGAATTACGATAGTGTCGGCAATAAAGCCCCGACTATACTTCAAACATAATACACAAGGAACAAAAGTTACATGACCCCGAAATGAAGTGGGGCTCACCAAGTCAGCTGGGAAGAGGGTGTACCGCTATCACTGATCAATGTCTCCTGCTGTGGAACCACCTGCATCCATTGAAGATGCAGCGCCCCCGGAAAAAGGGACGTTAGTACATATGGAATAGTACTAGTATGAATGACAAAACACCATCTCAATAGAACGATTAATAATACAAGCAAGAACAATCATAAAATCAGTGAAAGCCTCAAACAACATCAAACCTCAAGTTAGGACCAAGACCGTGTTCAAATAAATTTCCATATTTAAGTTGGGAGATCTTTAGTACCAATATGCCACCGTTCATAATACCAATACCACCATACTTTTAGCTCGGAGTCCGATCACGACCCGATCGACTAGGCCGTCTCATCCGAGACATCAACCACAATCACAATTTCAATTACAATTTCCAGCACAATCACCACCATGTATGCGGCATGGCGTCCGATCACGACCCGATCGGCTAGGCCGTCTCACCACAATGATGTATGGATCGACATCATCATTTTCTATCAATCATCTCGTTTCATACTTCTTTCACATCTTTTCATTTTATTGGCACTAATGGCCACGATTACAAAATCATTCTTGGCACGTCGGCCGTATTTAGTATTTCAGGCTCACCTTATTCACTTTCAAACATCATCATCATCATCAACACCAAGGCGTTTCAAAGCAAGGTTTTCAGTACACATGTGAGCAATTAAAGAGACTTAGGCACATAGAGATTTTTCACAAAATTTGGCATAATAGCCTTCGTTTGAATTTGACTTTAAGTCAGAATATTTTTAATGCACAACCCATACTTTGAACACATTCTCAAATGATAACATAACATGATAAAAGCATTTGGGATACACATTGAACATATATCTTTCAACACAAACTTATTTGGAATAGCTAATTTTATAATGAAGAACTCGGGACTTACATAAATTACATGAGTACTGTGGGATTCAATTCGAAGAGAGGAGTTTAACCAACATACCTCGCTTTGAGTTTTTCTTAAATTACTACAACGTTCAGAAAATCACAGAAATCCCAATCTATTTTGAGACATAACAAAATTGAACACAAAGTAGGAAGATATTCATGGTCTCAGCTCATTTGAGCATTTTATCAAACACTAGGTGTGCAAATTTTGCTACAAGGTTCTTCTACAAGATTTCCTTAATTCCACAACCCAATCTTTACTTATTGAGCTTAACAATCTTCCCACAAACCTTATTGGTACATGCATGTATACATAATACTCTCACATCCAAGAATTATACTCTCAATCACCCATCTTTTACCCCAAACTCGAAATTGAAGAATTGGGGAAAGAAATTCTTGCCTCTTTGAAGCCCTAGGAAGATCCTTGTGAAATTTTTAAACCTTGAGCAAGAATTGATAAACAAAATGGCTAGATCTTCTCTTTCTCTCTCTAAGATATTCTCACCTCTCTCTAGAAATATCGGATGAAACCCTTAAAAATGACCCCCAAAGCCTTTTTATAAAAATGGGATCAGGTTATAAAAATCAGAAAAATGATGTCCCGACACAGATCTGCGGTCGCATATGTGACCGCATAATGTTTATGCGATCCGCGAAATGGGTCGCATAATGGCCCTCCGGAACTGGGCAACAATGCTTTAGTCTGCGGCCGATATACGATCCGCAGACCTGTTATGCGGTCGCATAATAGACCGTAGAACCTTCTTCAAAAATCTCTCATGCTAGTTCTGCGATGGGATATACGGCCTGGAAAACGGTTATGCAGTCACATAATGGACCGCACAATGGTCGTAAAATTTAGCTCAAGTTTCTGCTTCACTCTGCGACAGTTATGCGGCCTGCAGAGTGATTATGCGGTTGCAGAATGAACCGCAGAAATGCCCTACACTTCTGAAGATTTTCTTCAACTCCCCAACGTACAGATCAAACACGCAAGCCTACCTCGGCACCACAAAATCTTAAATTCCTTTACGAAATTTTACGGGGCCTTACAATAACATCCCGACCTTCACACTCAATCTCAAACCTTAGAAAAATAAACAAATTATGAATATTCGTAGTTTGCGTTAGGCGTGAATAAATGATAAATTATCGTGACTATGGGTACGGTTCCCGTGGCATAGTCATGATACGTAATTCCAAATTTGAGGGCACGCTTGTGCGACTTGAACCAACATCAACGTGATGTTGTGAATTGTGGGTGCGTTTCACGCGGCGTGATTTGCGATGTGTATAAAGCAAACAAGTGTACGACATCATAACTTGCTTTAAATAATTTCATAAATACTAAAAGCGGTGTAGATATCTAATTAAAAGCGGTAAATGATAAAAATACACAATAGGTTTAAAACATGTAATAGCCGGATAATTAAGCCACATGCAAAGGTAAAGCGACCGTGTTAAAACCACGGAATCCGGAAGTGCCTCACACCTTCTCTCGGGTCAGCAGAATTCCTTACCCGGTTTCCTGTGTTCGCGGACCATAAATAGAGTCAAATTTCCTTGATTTGGGATTTTAAAATAAATAATGACTTGGAACATCGTAATTAAATCATTTCGAATGACGACTCTAAAAAATAAAATAAAATAAATTTCATTTTAAATAATATCACTTAAATTGAAAAAACTCAATTCCCCATAAAAAGGACGTGTGACATAGTGACGTATCAGTTGTAGAAGATAAAGAGTTAATAAAATGTAGTGCGAGAATATTTCAATCAATCCAGCGATACGCCAGATCATTGTCCTTTTTTAATTGCTTCATAAGATATGATATTAGTGATTCAACTGCAATAAAAAATTTAAAGTTAAATATGATTCACAAAAACATAAATATTCATAGGGACTTCGTCAGTATATTTAGTCCCTTGATTAATTAGTAGATCTTGTTCAAATTCTTTCATGATAAAAGGGGAGAGGACTCATAATACAAAATTCCTTAAGACAGATATATCAAATTTTACTCTTCAAGCTATTAATGAAGACATTAATGGGAAGTTGGTTCTTCATAATTGTCACAATATTATGTACATCTTATTTCCTCATATTTTTCTTTCATAATAAACGCAAGCAGAAAATTAATAAGAAGAAGCTGCCACCAGGCCCCTTTATATTCCCAGTAATGGGGATCGTACCATGGCTGAGAAAAACCCCAGGCGATTTTGAAGTCATATTCCGAGACCTCAAACGCAAATTGGGTCCAATCATTTCCATTAAAATATGGTCTTCTACCTCCGTAGTTATCAGCAGCCATTCCTTAGCATACCAAGCTTTAGTTCAAAATGGTGCCATTTGCTCCGATAGGCCAATTGCTTCAACAACAAGTAATGTTTTCAACTGCAACCAGAAGACTATCACATCAAGCTCTTATGGTCCAACGTGGCGTCTCCTCCGTCGAAACCTTATCTCAGAATTGCTTCATCCCTCTCATATCAAGTGCCATTCCAAGAACCGAGCTTGGGTTCTTGGAATTCTCATTCAAAGGCTCAAATATGAATATTCTGAAGGTTCTAGTAGTACAAATGAAGTGATGTTACTTGATCATTTTAAGCATGCAATCTTCTGTCTTCTTGTCTTTATGTGTTTCGGGAATAAACTCGAGGAGGATCAAATTAACCAAATTAAAGACGTACAACATAGAGTACTTGTAGCTTTTCACCGGTTCAGAATACTCGATTTCTTTCCCAGATTAGGAAAACTAATATTCAGAAATCTGTGGAAAGAGCTCATGGAACTACGAAAAGAGTTTGATGGGGTCTTCACCCCTTTGATCCAAGATCGAATAAAATATTTGGAAACGGCGGCTAAAACTGGAATACTAGTTCATGACCACAAAGAACTAGATCACAAACCAATCGCTTATGTTGATACACTGCTGAAGTTGGAATTGCCAGAAGAAAAGAGAAAACTCAATTATGAAGAGATGGTCAGCCTCTGCGGCGAGTTCTTGGGAGCCGCCAGCGATACCACGTTTACCACCTTGCAGTGGATTATGGCATGCTTAGTCAAGTACCCTTCCGTTCAGGAAAAATTGTTCCAACAAATACGCCAAGTTATGGGAGAAAAAAATAACAACAACAGTAATAATAATACGGTGGAGGAAGTGAAAGAGGCGGATTTACATAAAATGTCATACTTGAAAGCAGTAGTCTTGGAAGGTCTTAGGCAGCACCCACCAACTCACTTTGTGATATCGCATAGGGTGACAGAAGAAATGGAATTGAACTGCTACTCCGTACCCAAGAATGCTACAATTAACTTCTTGGTGAGAGAAATGGGTCTGGACCCAAATGTGTGGGAAGATCCACTGAAATTTAAGCCAGAGAGGTTCTTGGTTGATGAAGAGTTTGATATAACAGGGAACAAGAAGATCAAAATGATGCCATTTGGTGTAGGGAGGAGAATTTGCCCAGGCTATGAATTAGCTTTGCTCCATTTACAGTACTTTGTTGCTAATCTGGTTTGGCATTTCCAATGGAAGCCTGTGGAGGGAGATGAAGTTGATCTAACAGAGGAGTTTGATTTCATTATTACCATGAAATATCCACTGCGAGCTCGCATCACTCCCAGGTGTTGCTAGTATACAAGTATCATATCCATCTACCAAATGGGTGCTTTGACAAATGATTAATTGTTCCAACATATTTAATTTTTTCTAACTACGACTGTATTGTCTTTTGGTGTCATAAGTATTTTCTTGTCTATTGGTGTGGATAACCAAATTACTACCTTGTGAGTTTGTCGCTTTTGCTTGAATAACGAAAATTTGATCTACCTTTGTGCTTTTCATTATAAGTTTTCCGGCAAGGACGTGAAATTTTATACATAACTAAGGTTGAAACGCAATATTTAACCCTCCCTTTTATTTTTTAAATTATTTTTATACATAACTAAGGTTGAAACATAATATTTAACCCTCCCTTTTATTTTTTAGATTATTTTTATAGTTTGATATAAGTAATACTATGTCTGTTCAATTAATGTGGGGCACTCTTCCAAAAAGAATAATAGTTTTTGAAATTTGAAAACAAATTAATTTAAATTTTCTCATTTTACCTTTAATGAGAAGATTTGATAACAACAGAAATATCTAACTTATTTTAGACCACATATTTTATTTGATAGCAACACATGATTTCACATATATGTTATTAGGACTTTCTCCAAGTAGACAGCGTGATAGTCGGAGTAGTGTAACGACGTGGCCAGTCGTTTTGAGAGTGCTAGCCTCGATACCCTATTCATTGCTCCCTCTATCTCATTTTGTGGTTACTTGACTAGCCGAGGTGCTTGGGGTCGGGTTCGGGTGAGTTTCGAAGTGAAATTGAGCACATAGTCCCTAAAATGGAAGTCTAAGTCGTAGGAGTTGACTGTAGTTTGACTGGTGTAAAGACGAATCCGAAATGAAGTTTCGATAGTTCAAATAGCTCTGTATAGTCATTTTGGTCTTAAGAAGGTGTTCGGATGTTGATTTGGAAGTCTGTAGGTCATTTTGCCGTTAATTGGTGAAAGTTGAAAAGTTAGAAGATTTTGGAAGGTTTGACCGAGAGTGAACTTCTTGGTATCGGGGTTGGATTCCGATTTCAGAAGTTGGAGTAGGTCCGTAATGTCAATTATGACTTGTGTGCAAAATTTAAGGTCAATTGAACTTGACTTGATAGGTTTCAACATCAGATGAGGAAGTTAGAAGTTCAAAAGTTTATTAGGCTTGAATGATGCGCAATTCATGGTGTTAGCATTGCTTGATGTGATTTAAAGTCTCGACTAAGTTCGTATGATGTTTTAGGACTTGTTGGTATAATTGGTTGGGGTCCAGAGGGCCTCGGGCGTGATTCAGATCTTGTTTGGCGCTTTTCGGATCATGTAGAGACTGCTGAAGCTGATGTCTGGTTTCCTTTACCGCATTCGTGAGAGAGATCTTGCGTTCGTGAAGGATACCTGGGAGGCAGGTGGGAACTTGTTCTTCGCGTTCGTGAAGAAGCCCACGTGTTCGCGACGAAGAGTGGCAGACTGGGGTGGACCTCACGCGTAGTCTACGCGTTCGCGAGAAGGGCTTCGCGATTGCAAAGCTTGAGAAAGCTGGTCATCGCGTTCGTGTAAGAGGAAATTTGGGCCTGAAGTATTTTGTGCTTCGTGAACGCGAGGTAATTTCCACGTTCGCGAAGAAGGATTTAACTTGGCAGCAGAGTAAAACTCCAAAATCGAGGGTTTATGTCATTTTTCACCATTTGGACTTGAGAGCTCGGATTAAGGCGATATTTTGGGCGCTTTTAAGAGGAATTGTTGGGGTAAGAGTTCCTAACTAGTTTTTGATTAATTTCCACTAATCTATCTTCGATTTCTTCATTTAATTAAGGATTTGGGTTGAAAAATTTAGGGAAAAAGGTGTAAAGTTCTTAGACCGAATTCTTGAGTTTTGAAAGGTGAAATAGGATCAGATTTGAATAATTCTTGTATGGTTGGACTCGATATCGAATGGGTTTCGATTTTTGTAATTTTTTTCGGGTTCCGAGATGTGTGCCCCTGTCGACTTTTTGGAGAGATTTTTCAATTCTTTGCTCAAGTCGTAATTTCATTATTTAAATAGTTTTCTATAGTTATATTTATAGTATGAAATTATTTTGGCTATATTCGAACCGATCGGAGTTGGAAAATCGAGGAAATGGCCTTTACATTGATTGGTTGACCGAGGTTTGAGGTAAGTAACTTGTCTAACCTTGTGGGGGGGGGGGGGGGGGGG